>VXAV01000139.1:554001-587535 GCA_013399715.1 Alectura lathami | reverse complement strand
TTTTTTAATAGATTCATTTGATAAGACTTGATAGAATTGATTAAGGGCCACTTGATAGGATTGATTTGACCATCACACTAACAAGGCCTATCCATAGATAACTGGTCTTCTACTACAGTCTTCAGTTCTCTGAAACGTGTTGTGAGCTGTTTTGGAGTCTATAATGAGTGATAACATGTGGAATGAACATACCATTGTTCCTTCCTGAACTAGGCAATTACTGTATAGTGCTCACCAGAAAAAATGACACTTGTCCTAATGTAAACTGGTAGAAATGGAATCCTCCAAAAAGGCTGGGAGAGATGCATGAAGAGCTTATCTCAGCCTAATGAAGTCACCTTCGCAGAATGCCAAAATGTAACCTTCGCGTTATAATTATTTTAACCCCAGGAGGACCATAGGTCCTGTACATGCTCAGTCGAAGAGGCAGAGCTCTGCCATTAGCAGTCTCAAAGTCACACAGGTGATGCAAAAAAGCAAGGAGCAGGGAGCCATTTCTGTCTGTCCTATAAAAGAAGGATTAACAAAGAGTTTGTCAGTAGGAGCCTGCTAGTGAGAGATCCCCATAATGGCAGAGCCAGTGAATAGCGTGTGTTTAAAGAGCCCATAATCCTATATTTACACAACAGTCCTTAATGGCTCATTCAGAGCCATTGCAAAGAACCAAGTAAATAGTGTGGTTAGAAAGTCTGTTACTTTATATTTACTCACTAGACCGTCTGCTGTGGGAGCTGTGAATGTCGTGGAGAGCTAAAAGGAGCATTCTTTTGATTTTTATTTTTTTTATTTTTTGGCTATGAAGAGCTAACTAATAATGATACTGAAAACCACTTTCAATAGGAACTACACCTACTATACCTTCACTTTACACAAGTGAAGGAGAACAACCATTAGCACACTTTGTGAAGGAAAGGGATGTATTTATCATCACCTGGAGTCTTTTCAGAGACTGGATGTGCTCTGAAAGATACACTCTTATTCAATAAGATGTTATTGAACTCGATAGCGCTCACCTGTGTGGAGGGAAAAACTCATTCCCTTCACTGCAAGAACTACTAAGAGGGTATAAAACTGTCTCTTTTATGTATATATTATTAAATGAACTAAAAAATATACATTTGAGAATGGACACTAAGTTTATTCTCTCAAATGTTTATTCACATAAACACTAAAATCTTTATTAAAGCCAAAACTATACTCACAAATTAGAGTGAAGCAGACAGCTGATTAGCATGTGAAAATGAAGGCGACATTAAATATTTGGAGATTTGCACAGTAAACAATTATAAATCCAAACTTAGTGGTCAGTTATGAAATGGACTATATAGATCTGGCAACATCCACTCAACCATGAAAAAAAAAAAACATAGAAGAAGCCAAAGCCTTCAGTTAACGCCTACTATTTAAGATTTCTGAAAGTCTGTTCAAGATCCTATCTGAACGTTAACTACATGATCCTCAAAATTCCCATGAGGTATCAGCAAGTACTGGAATGGAGCAAATGATTAATAAGAAATTTTAATGCAAAGAATTTTTCTTTTTGTTTGTGATTGTCTACACAGATCATTTAATCTATTTATAATATAGAGTGACTCACAGAATTTTTGTCAGTAATACTTTGCTTGCAAATTGTTTAAAAATTTTGACTAAAAGGAAGAAGAGAGTAATCCTGCACTCTTGTTGCTGTCTACTAACTAATTACCAAAGCCATGCGGTCAATATGGGACAACCTTTTAATAGGGAATCACATGTTTAATAACCAAATGTATCATTTAAAATTTCTTTACAGTGAACAATTTAGAACAATCTAGCTAAGGACATAGGTGCTTTTTCCTATGTTTTGTCCATTTTTCAGGAAATGACAAAATGTAGTTCAGGCTGTATCCCATAGCTGTGTACAGCAGCACACCACTCAGTGTGCCCAGAGAGGGTGTCATAGAGAGTAGTTTTATCCATACAAGAAAAGGGGATAGGGCTGTAGACACAAGTCCTGCTGAATCTTCCCACGGGTAGGGACCTAAAACTTAAAGCCTCTTCTGCTACATCAGTGTTAACTTGTTCAAAGATATCTTGTGAAGCTTCACGCTGATGTAATCTTGGTGTTTCCTTCTTCCCAACATTCATGATACTGGAGTCTGAGACAAAAAATATACCAGAGAACAAAGTGAAATAGATCAAGAATATGTCAAATCGGTGTTTCCTATCAAACTGAAAAGACTTCTTGTGAGAAAAAGAAATATTGTTTTTTCTGAAACTTCAGTTTCAGAAATTTCAGTTTATGTAATAATCTTACTGATGCTGGAGGAAATAGAGACACAGGCCAGAAATGAGGAGCCAGAAATAGCTATCAGGACTTCTCTACTACAGGATCCAAAGTCTGTAAGACTTCATCCAGTGCTGAGAGAGCAAGATTATGCCAGGGCTGTGAGCAGGGTTGCAATGAAAGTAAATCTTCTGTTGTATATATTTGTATAAGGGTAGTAGCCCTTACCCTGAATTTGTGCCTTGCCACTCTTAAAAGGTTTGGTTCTATGGCAGCAGAGGGAATGAGGCTGGAGTAGCTGTTCTGAAGTATTTCTTTCCAGCATGGCCTTTTCCTCCTGCTGCTTTGTTTTCTCCCCCTGAGCTGACATGAAAGGACTCATCTGAAAGTGCAGCTCAAACATCTCTATCAGCACTAACAGGGCCTGGGGGCACACAGGCTCCCTGCGTGTGAGGGTTGTTCAGGAGGTTTGTACTTGCTGGAAGTCCTCCACTCTTGTGCAAATGGGCACTCACGTACAACTTGCAGTTCTTACTGTGAATAAATCTTGGAGTGAAATGGGAAGATAGGCCAACTCCTGTCCCCACTGCCCTGAGTACATGACTGTCCCAAGCTTTCACAAACGGACTGTTTTAAAGGCCTTAGTGAAATCAGACAGCTGGCCCAGATCTCACTGTCCTCAGCAAGGCTTCTTATATAACGAAGCAGCTATTGTTTTCTTGGATTTTTTGAACTGAAAAGGCAAAGGCTTGTTGCATAAATGGGCAGAGGGACCGCAGGAGGGGTCTGGTGCTTCGCACATGGAGGCTGGCATTTGCTTTTCACATGGACCCATACCACAGCCCAGGCCGAGGACGGTTCCAGCTCCCCAGAGCTGGTCCAAGTGCTGCTGTATTGGCAAGCAACCAGGGACATGGAGGGTGTGATCAGTCAGCCACAACTACCATCAGATGAGGAGGTGGAAAATCTCATGTATTTCTGGCTTGTTGGCCCCCTGCCCCACAGAGGAGCTCTGGGGCTAGGCCCAGGAGTGCAACTCCCAGCATTCTGTGGCATGGCCTCCAAATCCCACATTCCCTGGGTGCCTCATGGCTAGGGTGGCCCAGTGAGGGTCTGGCACCCAGGGCCAAGTGAGAATCCGGAGTTTGTCTACTCATGGAGGCCACTGCCAGTGCCATGCCCAGACAGACAGGCAGCCCTGCTGGAGGACACAACCCATAAAACTAATGCGTGCCTTCAGAATCACCCCTTCCCATCCCCTCAGTGCCCCTGGCTCACAAGGGAAAGCAAAATGAGGGCATGCAGGCCCACCCTCCATCCTTTGTAAAGCAGGACTGTAATTAGCTTTGCCTTGATTGAACACCTGTTCCTGACACTGGGCTGGGTCCTCTCCCACCAGTCCAGCGGCCATCCAGCCCCTCGTGGCTTCCACGCTTCACGTGGACGCCCAGGTTTCTCAGTGCTGTGAGATACTAGCTCGATGACATCTGGGGTTCTTCACACAGGTGCTTTAGCTAATTAAATGTTATAAGATGCCACATTGAATGTTATATAGACACAAGCAATTTTTATGAACTGGTAGAATTAGTTTAAACTTCATTCCAGCGGAGCTTGCTGCAATATTTTGGGCTATTAGCCAATCACTAGTAGTTAAATGGAATAGTTAAAACAAGTTCATTCAAATCCAAGACATATTTCGGTGTGCTGAATAGCTTTAATTCTCTTAAAGCTGATCAAATAATAATAATAACAACACTAACAATAAAAATAAAGACAATTCCAGTGTGATTGGCTAATCTGATGGTTTTTCTCCCAGTTTATTTTTAATTTCTGGCAGCAGTGATATTGGAAATTAAAAAGCTCTCTTGACACTCGAGTGACTCGAATCTCAGACCAGATGAAATGAGGTGACTGAAGCAGCTCTGGGCCTTTTATTCTCTCCCATCATTATCACAGTTAATAAGAAGAAACAGGGAGGCTGCCCAGCAGTGAAGGCTGAAGACACCTCCCCCCCTTTCCATTTTGTGCCATTCAAGATAAAGTACTAATTATCAGGACAGCTCAAGCTCATTTGTAGGAGGAAGGGAATTGAATGCTGCTCCAGTGAAAAAGGCTTAGCTCTTGTGTGCCCTTGGGCAGGGATTGAGGTACTTTGGTGATTTAAGCATCCAAATTAAAACACCTTGAAGTGACAGGCAGACATCCCAGTGGGCTTGCTTCTGGGACCTCTGCTCAAGCTCTTGTTTCAAGGTCCAGAAGAAAAACACAGTTTCACCTGCGTCACTTTGTATGGACAGATCTTTCAAATGAGACCCAAAACCTCAAGGCCTTCTCCGTCTTGAAAACCAGAATGGAAAGCTCTGAATTGTAGGTTTACCCTAGGACATAGTGAGGTGTGGGTGGTTGTAAATACTTGGAGATTTGCACTTTATTTGCTAGCAAATGCCTTGGAGAAAAACAGTTGGGTTGAAAGGCTAGGGACAGAAAAGGGCTTGGACATTTTCTGACTGGAAAGGACACTTTTATTCACACAAGGCCTGATCACCCTGCTGATGTTGTTGCTGACACAGAAAGCACACAGCAGTGCAGGCTGACCTTGTTAGGCACGGTTCCCTAATACACAGCAGAACATGTAAACATCACACGTTGTTTGCAATAATATGAAGAGATGGAGAGGTTGAGGTAAAGGTAGGAGGATAGTCCAAGTAGAAGTCCGTCTTACCTGGCGCAGCTCAGGGAAGCAGCAGCTCAGTCTAAATCACTCTTTATGGACAATTGTCCCACCTCTGTAAAAATACATCTAGTATGGAGTCTCTGCAGGCTTTCTGACACTCTCTTCTACCCAAAGGCACCAGCGTTGTGACATGGAGAGGAAAGCTACGAGAAGAAATGTGATTTTTGCAGTGTGCTTGGCATTAATGGTAGCTCATCCCCAGATCTCTGAAGTGCCTACACTGGAGCTGTTGAGGGAAGCCATGGAAATACAGGATTGGGTGTTTGGGACAGCGGCCCAGAACCTCTTCCAGGACAAAGGGGATGACAGTACTGTCCTTGCTCCATGGGCCCAAGTCCTGCCTTGCTCTGCGTGTCCAGCTGCATCCACTAAATGCATTAAAGCAGAGCCACAGGTCTGTCAAATCTAGCAAACTAATTCACTTGAAATAAAAAAACCCACAGCTTCTTCATGCAGGTGCTAAAGTGCTTTATCAGCAGGAATCTGTGTCTGCCATGTTCCAGATAAATGTGGGGAGAGGAGCCCACCTGCTAGTCAGCCAGTGTGCTGTGCTTGTATGCTGCTCTGTTATCTGTTTAGTTAATATCTCTGTTGTTTGCCTGCCTTGAGAAGATGGTGTTTGCCATGCATCACTGGGACAGCTGAATGTGACTTACAGGCTTGGGCACAAAGAAGAGCTATTCTCTGTCCCCAGTGTCACACCGGAGCCCCAGAAGAGATGAAATGCAGCCCTGCTGCTTCCATCCATGAGTGGGAAAAGCAGCATGTGAATTTCCTGAGGCACATCTGCTTGCAATAGCTGCCAACTGGTGAAGTAAGAATGGGACGAGCGGAGAGCAACACTTGTGCAGAACACCTAACCCACCGGGATGCTTTGGACTCCCCAGGCCAGTGATATATTTTTGTTTCTGTAGTCTTCTACATGTTTAATACTTCCATTTTCATTAGGCATCAATTAGGAAGCTTTACCCCCACAATACCACATGTGTTTTGGAGAGGGAGACCCTCATTGGCTTTCATGCTAATCAAAGCTTTTCCTTGTCCATGCTGCAGACCTAAAGGCCAAGATGGTAAATGAATTTTAGGCTAATGGAGGTGGGTGTTAAATATTTGCTGTACTTGAGCAAGAGGGCCTTTGTCGCTAATTACCAGGAGATGTTAAAGGAGATGGGATGTATTTAAACCTCATTGTTTGCCATTAAAACACAGATTCTTTTGCTTCTTTTCTGGGCTAAGCAGCTAATACACTTTGAGCAGTAGCAGAAGGGCTCTGGGGATTAATTGCTACCCTTGAATATAAAAAGTGATTAATTCTAATACATGCAAATGGTAGGCAAGAGATATAAGCAAGCAGCCACTGGCTTATGGGCCAGATCAGGGATTTGTGTCTGGCCTCTGCATATGAACAAGCTCCTCAACCTTAGCTCTGACTTGAAGGATAGCAGTGACCAGGAGAAGTCTCAGCCCTCCCTTGCTGGTGGCCCTTGTGATACCCACACACTCTCCCTGCAGCACCTGCCATCCATCCTCAGGGCACTAGCTCCAGCACTGGGGAGAACACTAGGTCCTGACAACTACAATGACATCTCTGCCCATTATTCACTACCTCTATCCTTCCAAAACATGTGAATTAAACAGCCCTTAGGGAGCGAGTTGGTCGGTGAATAGAAAATACTAACTATACTATTAACTACAGCTCAATAAGGGACCAAGAATCCCTTGACTAAAAATACATCACAGAAAAGCTTAAAGTGCTGCAGCTGATTTCTTCCCAGCTTTAATATCCATGGTACCATTCAATCTGGCATCCAGGGTACAGCAGGACACCTATGTTCATTGAACCCCACCAAGAAATGCCTTGTGGCTGCCAACTCAGTGAGCCCCTATCCTAAGAGTCACAGCGGCTCAGGGAATGCAAGCTGTCCCTGGTCACAGTTCCATGCACCTCTCTTTAGGTTCCATAAGGGGGCTGCTGCCAAAGGAAATGCTGTTCAGTGACACCCTTATTGGCCTCGGATGAATCAGATTAATTATTCCAATGAGATTTTTCCCCTAGAAAGTTATTTTCCTGTTCAATGCACTTAGTAAGTGTGAACTTCCTCTTCCAAAATCTCCCTGCAAGTGAAAATCTTGAAAAGGAAACTGAGGCATAGCAAAATGTAAATGACTTGCCCAGGGCATAAGACAACATGTATAAATGAAACAAGAACCATTTTATCAGTGTGCTTATGGGAATTTGCAAATTATAATTACAGTAGATGTTAGGGCAGAATTTTTCCAATAGTTTCTTAAAGAGCAATTCTAAAACATCCTCCATCTGCAATTCTCATATTTTTCTAGCAGAGGAAGGAAGCCCTCAATAGCACATTTAAGTATCTTCACAACAAACCTGTTTTTCTTAGTTGCATCTTGCAAATCCATTAGAAATAGTCTATGGACTCCTACATATCCCTGCTGCAGTGGTTAGGAAACACTGTAGACAGAAAATTTTCATCACAGTGTAAAAGAAAATGCTAGGAAATTCGTGTTTAATCCAAATNAAAAAAAAAACTGATTTCCTAGTTGTCCACTAAGCAGAGTGGCAGGCAGTATTCATTTTTAAATTTAAATTTTATATTCTGCTAGAATGAGGAAACACTGTGCCAAAAAAAAGGGGGCATATTACTATTAGTACTAGGCAGCAACTAGTTGTGAGGGTTTTAACAATGAATGCAAAAATGTACGGCAAAACATTTCCACAACACACCTGTGGCAATTGACATATTAGTCTGCTTTATCCTTATGCACTTACTATAGACATGTTAAACTTAAATGATGCAGATATGAAATCAACATGAAGAAAATTAAAACCTTCATGTTACAAGCACTGAAAATTTCAAATCTTGAAAATTTCCCAAACACAGAAGTTGCTGAAATTTTCTTCCACCACAATTCAATTTCTTCTGTGGAAGATGTTGACATTTCACTGATCCCAAGAAATTTTGGTTTTGACTGCATAGCATTTTCCAGTAAAAAAAACAATATTGATGTTTCTAAGCAGCTCCAATCCGAAATCAGCATTCGTAGCCCATAATTAGTGTCTACAGTGGCTGAAATAAGTATAAGAACTTTAGAAGCTTAAGTAAGGGATTGATCTCTCTTTTCTGAAGGTTAGCTGTCTGTAAAGCCTCTGCATTTCTAGTTTTGCCTGCATCAGACGTTCTTCATTCTACGGCTGTGACTTTTCAGTACAAAAAGTTTTACAAAGACAATAAATCCAAATAAAGGCAATAAGGAACTTTTTAAACTGAGAAAGGAACACAGATGCTCCTTATGCTTTCCTGGAAGTGTTGGAAAAGGCATCACAGTGCCTGATGTGACCTCAGCTACCTATCAGAAGCACAACTGGATCAAGAGAAAGCACCAGGTCAGGGATTTAGGAAGGTCAGCTCAACAGTGCCAGTGTCCCATCAGGATTTGGTACTCAACCAGACTCAGACTGGGGAGCAGACTGCATGTAGTGCTAAGCAGCCCTTCCAACAGGATAAGCACAAGCAAACCATCTCCTTGCAGATGACCTTACCCCAGGACGTGTGTGACATGACAAAACTGTCCTGTCCCTAAGGCTGATTCCCAGTTTCTGGGCAAAGACTGGCACCAGGACAGTGTGTGCTTGTGGGGGATCACCTGAGAGACAATGGGGTGAGAAGGCAGCACAGCACTCCCTCACAACAGTGGAGGGATAAAATATTGGACTGTGATCACCTCTGGATTGCAAAGATGCAACTGAGAAGTGGTCTGAATTGCTAAAATTGCCTGTGTTTGTGGTTTGCAAAACCAAGGGAAGGAGCAGGGAAAACTCATCTCCCAGTTTCTATTTTCACTTTCAAGGACTTTGATTTTTGCCTCTTACCCCTAAGATAAACACAGAAAACTTTATATCAGGCTGGTGCCTGCTATTTTCCTCAGCTTTAGGAGGCATCACTGTGTGTTTCACCCCTGGGAGCCCTCCAATCGCAGGAGGGCTGGGAGAGCTCACGTCCCGAGGCAGCACTGAAATGCAGATCTTCTCCTGGATGAGCCACAAAGCAGCTTACTCCAGATGAGCCAGAAGGAACCGAGCGGAACCATATCTCAGCTGGAAGTCTCTCTCAGCATCTATTACAACAGCAGGGCTATCTTTGCTGCTGAAAGGAGATGTTACTGTGAGCTATGACAAACTCATTGAGTTTTACAACAACACTGGAAAACTAAATGCAGTGAATTTAGAAAGGATGCTCAGGGAATGTTAAGCCAGTCCCTTCCTGCCTTTAGTTTTGTACCACTCATTAGATGTTGCTCTCAGGCATGAAGCACAAGTTTGGATTGCATGTACATGCACACACAAACACATGCACATTTTTTATTTCTGTAGGTTTGCTCACAAGGGTATGGCCACAGGGATGTACTTTATTTTAGTGGAGAATACAGAATACTGAATTGGTAAGAGAGGACAAAGCTCCACCAGCACTTTCCCGAATTCGTCAAAGAATGTCAACAAGCACATGAAATCCTCAGCATTTTGTACCAAATCAGCTCACTATTGAGAAAAAACACACATGGCCAAAGCAGTGATTGCAGCTCAAGTTTCTTGGCTTTGAAATTGCCGTCAAGTTACAGGATAAAGCATTGTAGTTGGCTGAAATGCTACAGCCAAAGCTGCTAGCCAGAGATGAACCTTTCTTTGTCATAATATCAATGAAGTGATCCATCCCACAGCACCCCAGGACTAGTTTAGGGCAGCTGACAGAGTGACCTACTCCAACAGACTTTAGAAGAGGCCTGACTAAGGCATTGCTAGGTGCAAAGCCATGCCAAACACCAAGGGAGCTATTCAGGTGCCTACACACACACAGGCATCATAGACATTATATGTGGTCAGAAATGTTTGTCTGCAGCAGGTGGACATGATACAGGATTACAGGGAATCTGTGGCCTTTCTGTAGCAGTCAGAGGCAAGGTCTTTGAAATGTCTCTTTTTCACAGCCTGCATCACTCCCCAGGTGACTTGAATGTGCCCTAGAAATTTATTCCATCCCTTTCACAATGCCTTTTTCAGAGGGAAATTGGGGACCTTATTGTTATTTATTACAATCACAACTATATCTTCAGAGATTTCTTTAATTAGCATCATTAGACACACAGCTTAATCTTAAAATCCTGGGTTTATCAGCATGGCAAATTAAAACTTCATGTTTGTTTTTTTTTCTCTCTTCTGTATATTAGGTTGGAGAGTTTGTGAAGGAAAACTGGGGTCTCCTGACAGTTTCAGAGGGTGTGGGAATCCAGCTTTAGCCTTTGATGACTGGAGCAGCATAGGCAGAGCAGGTGAGCGAGAAGGGTCAACTCAGTGCCAGAGAGGGAAACTGAGGGTCACTGCTTTTAAAAGACGACCAATCCATTTGCAGTCCAGAAGAGCCAAGCACACATTCTGATGTGTCTCCCCCAGCAAGATATTTCTCAAAACCCTCCAGGAACANAAAAACTTGCTCCAGCTAATGAACACTGAATTCTAGCAGAAAGAAACCCTACAGAAGTATCTGTGACATCCACATTAATACCAAATGAGTTAGTTGTGATTGATGCTATTCCAGTGAACACCAAAGGAATTAATAATGATTAGGGCCATTATTTTAAAGCATTACTCTCCAAAAAAAAACCCAAAGGGAAAACAATTAGATGTCTTCAGTGGTTATCTTTCACAGTATACTTACTGCAGTGATCAGACATGATATTATGGCTATTAATCAAGAAAATGATGGACATAACTCGTGTATATCCATGAGATGATCCTTAGGAGTGTGTACCTTATTTGCTGATGTGCTTATGAGTCTGCTGCTGCCACAGAGAAATACATTGGTTTTATTTTTTTCATTGTTTGCTTTCCTTGCAGTAGAAGGTGTCTTATGAGTTTGGAAACAGAAAGGGAATTCATTCATTTAAAAAAAAAAAAAAAAAAAGAAAACAAATAAAACCACTTCCATGGAGGGACACATTTTATGTTCATAGATCATATAACCCTGCTTAGCCCCACTGGGTCTAAGGGAGAGCAACCAACAGACCTTCGTCCTTAATGTTTTGGGTTTTTTTTTTAGATCATATGCTCCAAACATAGTATAATCAGTTCTCCCCCAGTAATGAAGGGCTGCAATGAGCCTTATCACTGTGTTGCAGGTGAGGAAGCTGAGGGTCTGAGATGCCATGGGGTTTTCTTGAGGTCACGCAGTAATCAGTTCAGAGCTAGAGGGAAATCCTGATTTTTGGCACTCTGCATTAACCGCAGAGTTAATCATCTCTCTTTTGTTCATCTCTGGTGCGTTGATTCACTTCTATTATCGGAGGGTCATGACCCAAAATCATTGCTCATCTGTGTCATGGTCGTGCAATGCAAAATGAGCTTTTAGGAATTCAGCTCAGCCTAATGGATGGGTTCAACCATGGATGTCAGCTGGGAGTGTGCTGTGGGGTGCATTTTTTTCTCCGGACTACCTACTCCATGCAGAAGACATGATGTTTCCATGTGTGTGACGCTTGCACTGACAGCAGGTCAGCATCAACTGCTTTGAATGGAAAAGGAAGTAAACTGCCTTCCCTGGGCCTGCCTGGCATTAACAGTTCAGATGGTCTGTATACCTTCAGAGAGAGTGGTATGGCCAGGACTGGTGGGGAGGAAAGATGAATGACAAAGCAGGATTGCATAGGCCAGGCAGCAGGAGATGGAATTTCACTATAAACTACAATATGCCAGAAGAGGAATAACCACAGCAGCATCCTTCTTCTCTTCCAGTGCGTAGCTATGTCTGCCATACCCACATTGCAGCTGAAGAAAGGAAAGGAAGTGAGCTTGAGCACAAGTCAATGACAAAACAGCATCAACTCTCAGGACTATTTTCTTTTCCAAGTCAAATTTCATCAGTAATTTTACTCTCCCAGACCACATATGCTTGGCTCCTGTTTTCCTTTTCAAAAGTGGTCTAAATTTCCCAGCCAATTCTCTGTCCCCTCAGTCACAACTTTGATGATTAACATCCCCAGGCAGGGCTGAGAATCCCAATAGGAGCCCGTAATCAAATTCCTCACTGATTCCCATGATGTGGGATCAGAAGCACAATGATGAAGCAATCCTAATTTTTGCAGCCAGAGCCAAATGCCAATTAGGTCCTCAGCGGGTGTAAATGGAGCTGGCGTTGTTCTCCCTGGAAAAGAGAATGCTGCTTTACACCCAGCTGAAGATCTGCCATCCTGACCTCTCCTGTGCCATAGCCCTGAGCTGCTGCTCCCTCCATGGTCCCACGGCCCGTAAGGAGGTGGGCAGAAGTGGTTTTCCATGACTGCGTGCGGCCTTGTCTCTGAAGAAAACAGCAGATGACTTGTCTTCTCTGCCACCACCAGTGGGAATAAGCACAGTCCCTGTTTTACGGGTTGTTTTAGGCTTCCTGGAAGCATTGGAAATACATCTGTCCATGCCAGCCTCAGCAAATCCCCTGTCCTGGAGCTCCTTCAGGGAATGGTGTGGGTCTAGCCCCCGCTCCTTTCTTCCTTGTGCTCCTGGCATCAAGTCCAGTTCCGCATCTCTGCAGTGTGGGACATCTTTCCCCACCTGCCAGTCACTTGTCACTTAGCCCTTTTTTTCCACATCTGGGCTTAGTGTTACTTTCAGAGGCAAAATCCTCATCTCTCCACTCCCACAGAAATCACAGGCTGGAAGAAAATAAAAACCTTACAATCTGTCCTCAGAAAAGACACAAGAGCTGCACAAGGCTTTGCAGAGCCACCCACCCACATCGAACACTGTCTCCAGCAGTGGTGCGGTGCCTGGCTGGGGAGGCAGCTGCTGCGGGAGAGGTTAGCCTGCACCCGTAAAGGAGCAACCCACGTTACAAATTGCAGAAGCAAAACAGAATATATTCAAGGAATTAACTGTATGGAAAATTATCCAGGCTATTAACAGCCACACGAACACACTGAATATCATACATTATAAGCATACACAGAAAAACATCATTTTGAAGGGGATTATTGTTTAAATAGGCAATAGGGGTTCTAGCAGATAAGCTTCCCGCTCCTGTCTTCTCTTATTGTCTGGAGTACATTATCTCCGCCATAATATTCTCAGCTCTCTCCAGGAGTATTGTCAGAGTGAAATGCTGTTTTAAAAGTATATGTTTATGTTTCAATAGACTTTATAATAGCAAACACATCCGCCCAAGACACAGTAAGTGAGAGGGAAAAAAAGGAGGGGGAAAATCAAGAGACAGAGGTTGCAGCTTCCCCAGTATTGAGTATAACAGGAATAAATATTACCCAGCAAAGGGTACCCTGGGTTTTTTGCTTCCTGCGGAGCACAGGGGATCCCTGCACCAGAGGAAGGGCAGTGAATGAGGACTCGGTAGCTTCCTGGGGAAGCACAAAGCTATGCACCAGTCCAGGATGAGCACCACGTGTGTCACTTGGACAACTGCAGGTCTGCGTGGGACTTGGCCCCTCTGCAGTGTTCATTGTCCCACCTATTCAACAGCGGGTTTGTTCGAGCCTCAGTATAAAAGGTGGGTAAAGAGCCCAGTGCAAGGCTTTGTCATCACAGGGTCCCGGTAAATTGTTGCTCCTGCTCTGGATCAGGGAGTAGTTTGAGCAAATGTGATTCTGCGTCGTGTGCTTGCACAGAGGTCTCGAGGCAACCTGTCAGGATGCCTGTGGGTTTCTCTTTGCTGTGCACGTCAGCACACACGTGCACATGTACCTGACTGGGCTGTGGCACTTGTACATGGGAGGGGGCAGAAAGTACCCTTGAGCCCATAATTCACTTTGGGAATTGTCAGACATCTTTACAATGTATTTGTGAAAGATATGCAGTATAGAGAGGATTTCTAACAAGCTTCTGTGTGATTTTCATCTCTTGAGTGAAAGAAACCTGATAAAGATATAGATCCATTCTCACATCTTGGCATAAAATCATATCTTATTGGTTTAGATCATTCTGTGTCTTATTTATTTATTTATTATTTATTTTTTAATGGTACTAGTGTTTTCCAGTTCCAGGAGAAAATACAAACACTCAAGAGATCTCATTTTTTCTGCTAAATGGATTTTCATTCCACATGAGCTATCTCTCTCTAGATATAAACATACACACAGAGATATACTACATACACCCCCTCACGCTAAATGCCAAAGACACCATTAAATGCAATATTAAAATAAAAAATCCCCAGGCTCACTCTCAAAAATCCCTCTTTTAAGCAGTCACAATTTAAAAGATACTTAAATAGACGTTCTTCAAACTTGAGTCAATTTTAGCCTCTCCAGTGAAAGCCCATAAAACAAGCCGCGTAGTAATTTTCGGGGGGAGCTATTCTGGGAACAGTGCACGTGTAACAGCTCCATTATTATATATGGGATGAAAGTGTTCTCTGCTCACGCTCACCTAAGTTAAATAGGTCAGCTGAACGGAAGCAAAATCACAGTAACCATAAGAAAATATTACAGAAATGAATTAATTTGAAAAGAGAGAAGCACTTGCTTCCTCTCCGAGAAAAAGAGAGACTACAAAGGACGGTCTGAATACTGAATTTATGGCAAGCTTTTTCTTACAGACTCAGAGCCAAAAATCTGCTGTCAGTTACATTAGTATAAATCTGGAGCAGCTCCACTATCATCATTAGAGTTACAGGCCAATTATGTAATGAAAAGAAGTATTTCAGTCTTGCCAAAAATCTTAAATGTAGGTCCTGCTTCAGGCTGTGCTGAAAGCCTAGATAAGTGGCCTGAATTTCAGCACACCTGTGCAAGCATTTCCTGTTATATGCCTATTATTACACCTATCAACAGCCTGTATGTTGATTTATACTAGGTAATCAAGCATTATTTGACCTCTAGTTCTGGGAGTAGAAAGGAATTCAACCCATTGACTTTCAATGTCTTTGATGTTAAAATCTACAGGCAAAATACTGCTTGGTAGAGCTTGAGAGGTGGCTGGATAAAATATCCAGAGAGATCTTAATGCATTCATTTGCCCTTCCTTAAAGATATGGCTTTCAAGGGTGATTGTATCACCAACAGTGCTGGTGAGATTCAGGGTGACCTAAGGTGTTTTAGGTGGCAGGGTCCAGAGGAGTATTTTCTCTAACTTCAGGAGAGCACTTTGTGCTATTGAGCCTTTGCTTTGCAGGCTTCGTCCTTCCCTGTAGCTTCCCACAGAGAGGTTTGGGGGTAGCAGCCACTGCTCAGTTTATAGTGGATTGGGCGTTTGTGCTTTCTGTTTTAGATAAAAAGGCCCATTTTGGACACACGACATATCTCCCTTTGAAAGCCTTATTTAACCCTTATCAGCTTTTCCTGTTTACCTCTCTGCCAACATCCCAATACTAAAGCTGGTGAACTCCAATTAAACAAACAAACAACAACAACAACCAAAAAAAAGATCATTTTAATGGTCTGGCATTTACCCAACAAAAAATCTTTTACCAAAAACCAACAATTTCTGCCTAAATCTGAGCCCTGAGGAGCTGCTACCCTGGCACATGCAGGTTCACATGTCCTACAATGCAGCGCAGATGTGTACATCCATGCAGGTTTTGCAAAACGCTGCTGCTAATCTCCAGCTATGGCTGGAGAGCAGGAACGTGAATCAATTCTTATTTAACACGCCGTTGAAATTTAGAGCTTGCAGAGTGCCTCGCATAGTCTTTTCCTCCATCTTCCTAAAGATGCGGAGTATGTAGAAATGTGACGGGGAAAAAAAAAAAAAAATGCAGGTTCTTCCCAGGGGTGTAATTGGTCAGCAGTACCTGGATCACAGCCAAAAGATCAGAGGAAGAGGGGCGAGCACTGAGTAATGAACCGCATGCTTTTAATTTCACTTAAGAACTCAAAGCAGGAAAACCTGAGCTGTATCCATGGGGACTGCAATCAATAGCCAAGCAGATAACAAAGAACTGGTGCTCGGGATAGAAAACTGCCTGGGCCCATTAGTTTATTGCTTGGCCTTTCTTTGGGGACTCGCTCTCTTTCTTGCCTGTTTTTGGCTCCAGCTCTGAATCCTGCAAACACTAGGGAGCAGCAGCTTCCTTTGAAAGCCTCCTGGCTGCACGGTGGGGCTGTTGCCGTCAGCTTTTGCCGTGTGCGAGCCCTTAAAATAAAGAGACAGAAGCGGGGGAAGGGGAGGGGGCTGGTGGGAAAGCGTTCCTGATGATAATTTGATTGCATGCATTAATGATCAAAGTGTTGCAGACTAATTACCAACACTTACCTCTCAGATATTAAGTTATCATTTATTCTTCCCCCCACCCCCTCAGCTTTAGCTTTGCATCTACCCCCTGTGCAGGGTGATCATCTGCAGCCCCACACCTCAACCCGCCCCCTGACACCTTGCTCAGCCAGGCAGGCTCCCACCCAGGCTCTCAGGGAGCGCCCTGCCTGGGATGAGCTCCCTTTGGTGGATGCTCTCTTGTTTCAGTGGTCTTGGACAACCAGCTTGGGCAATCGGCTTGGGATAAAGGAAGTGGGGCAGATTTTAACTTGATTTAGAAGGGTTCTTGGGGAAAAGAAATATCACCCACCTCTTCTCTGTTTCATATCCAAATAATGGTCCCTCAGGGTGGGTGTCTCACTCCTAGGTGCCTGTGTGGGAGTGCTCCCAAGCTGGGCACCTGCCAAGCCAGAAATGGAATTAATGACAGTCCCAAACAATGTGCTTTTCGATGCTGCTTCCAGCATCCATTTTAACTAGACAAATGCCAGCCTGCTGCCATATGGTAGCAAGAGGTACTGAAAGCCTCAGTGAGGAGCAGAGGGAATNGGGGGGGGGGGTATTGCCAGTTGTGAACCGGTTGCAGCAGAGGAGGTTTCTTTTTCACCTGGGCTTTGCATCTTCAGCGATGAACCCAGAGGACTCTGGACATGACAGAGACTGAAGAAATAACCCATTTAAGTGGCCCCTCTGCCTCTACCTTCTGTAGCAGCAGGAAAACTATCCTTGCATCTTTCAGTGTCTCTTTTCTCTTGTGGGAGGGCAGGCAGGAGCAAATGCTGGGTTGGATTTTATTTTATGTTTTTAATTAGATTATCTTTAATTGACTAACACCTTCCCCTGAGCCATCTTGCTCTGCTCAGAGACAAAATACCACAGAATTGGCCCATTTTCCAAGAGCACTGTGGTATTTCCTCTCTTCCTGTAGATAAATAACCTCCATGCAGACTTGGCTACCTGCTTACAACTACTAGAAATAGACAAAAAATAAGGACCAGATTCACAACCAGTGGCAATTATCTTAACCTGAGTGCTGTTAGAGGAGATGTATCCCTTCTGCAAGCTGCTGAGTAACTCTGAATGCTTGCAAGGAACTATTCCTGGGGGTCTTTGGCCTTTTCCACTCTACTCCTTTCCCAGAGTAAAGCTATAGGTCCTGCTAAATAAAACCATCTCTTTCTTAGATGGCACTTGAGACACAGGAGTCAGGACACTCTCACAGTTCCTTTATTTCAGAGTAAGACTGTGGCTGGGGACGTTCCCATATGTGCAGCTCCATGCTTGGTGTCTTGGTGATGTTTTTAGGCAGCAGCACAAGTGGCCAAATGCATCAAGCACTTGGTGAGGTGGTGTGGCTGGAGCACACACACAGCAGGTGAGATGTCACTCTGTTTGCTTACACATACTGAGCACAAACCACCTGTTACTGGCATTGCAAAGGTACCAACTGCAGGAGGCAGATCATCGCCTCTCGAAAGCCTGCAATGAAAGTAGGTCAGTCACTTTCCCTTCCCGGGGCAATCCTTTAGCATAAGCAGGGATTTAAGTGTGCACAATTCCAATTATCTGTGATCGCTATACTCTTTCTCACAAAGAAAGGGCTTCATAATTCCACCAGATCTGTCAAACACACACACAGGGATGAAAACAGCTTATTAGAATCATAGAATCATCATAGAATCATAGAATGGCTTGGGTTGGAAGGGACCTCAAAGATCATCTAGTTCCAACCCCCCTGCCAGCCACTAGCTCACGAGATCAAACTGCCCAGGAACCCACCCAGCCAGGCCTTGAACACATCCAGGGATGGGGCATCCACAACTTCTCTGGGCAGCCCGTTCCAGCACTTCACCACTTGTTAGATGATAGGGGGCTGCTGTTTCAGAGCTAAGGAAGGGCTCGGCCCTCCTGGGAGAGGATGATTCCAATCCTGAACTGATAAACTGTCCTTGATCTTAGAGGAAACATTTTAGGAGGGTCTTTTCATATGCGCATGCAGCTATTCTGCTTGCTTTGTCACAGGGTAGAGCTCATCTCGCACCTGGGCCTCCTCCACAGCCAAGAGGGTGGTTTCAGGCATGACCTGGCTGTTCCTCAGCTTCACAGCAGAGCCAAGGGAGAACCATGCCAGTGAAAAGCAGTTGTCTGCGTGATGCATCTCCCATGCAGAGAACAGAGCAGTGGGTCCAGCGCCTGCACGCAGATGTTGCTCTTCACGCGGAATCTCTGGATCTTGTCCAGGCCGCTGGCAGAGGGCCATTAGACATCCAGAAACATGGAAGAACATCACTCAAGGCAGTAAGGGAGTATGTTAAAGTAGCAAAATATCTGCCAAATTAGAGGATTGTAGAAGTCCTACAAAATGCAAGTTTCTTTAAAGCTCCTGAAAAGCTGAGCTGGAAGCCATTTTGAAGATGCATCAGGGATCCCTCTGAGTGGCCAGTCTGAGACAACCTCCCCATCTCAGGCATGCAAATTTGGTACCAGCTCTACTCTCACTACAAATACCGTAATAAGAAGAACAGGAAGCGCTGTAAAAAATCCAGTCCCCACAGTAGCCTTAAAAATTACTTCTGTGGTTCACAAGAACCAAGTTCTGGGTCTGTTGTTACTGGAAGGTGAGATATTCCAAACAGCTTCTTATTTCTTATCCTTCCTATAAGGACTTCTATGTTTTCAGACTGCAAGGTACAAGCAAACCAGCACAAACCCAGAAAAATTATGAGGCTGTCCCTCTTCACAATATTAAAGTGCAGAGGTAGTCAGGGAGGCGACTTTCTAGTGATGACCTCCAATGAATCCAATATTTATTCCCCTTCCATGGCTGTCTGCTTACCACTCAGAAAGATGATCTTTCTAAATGCCAACTCATCCAACTCTGCTCCTGATCGCAGGAGAATTCTGTCTGGCTCTTGGCACTCTACTGGCAATGATGATTCTTCAAATGGAAATTAGCCGACAGATTTGATGATGATGCACGAGCCAGAAGAGAACACAGCTCATTCTGCCATAGCTCTGTGATCTCCTCCGGGAAAACAGGAGTAAAAATCCATTTGTGTTTGCAAACAAGATATGTCTTGAATGTTCACTGGGGACCTCTTGAGCAAGGAGGTGCCAATTTTACTGTCGTTTTTCTAGACATCACATAAAACCTGTAGCCCAAGCACATGAGGTATTTTCTTCTCCAATAAAGACCTTTTGTCCTTGTGTCCTGTACTAAAAATGTTTCAGTTCCTGGAGGAATTTTGTCCTTCCTAATGTAATTACTAATCTAGGGATCTCTCGCGAAGAAAAGGAGAAAGGGGATCCACAGTCTATGTATTATTATTCTTTTTCATTCAGAACTGCAGATAAACACGGCCTTTTGTCAGCCACACAGCTGCAGAAACTGGTTCTTCTATCAGGAGCACCCACAGATCAACAGGGTTTTCTCAAAAAGATAGGAGAGAAGACACAGGCCTCTGAAGACCTTAGCTTTTCAATGGAGCTTGTGAAATTTTGGACATGTGCATCTCCAAAAATGTGCTCCCAGTTTCTTGCAAACTTAGCTACACTTGAAAATACCTTCTTATACATGTTTTACCCTGAATTTACCCAGTAATGGGGCTTTACTGAGGAACTGAAGGATTCCAGACAATATGTTGTCTTTTCTCACCGCAAGCTTGTAATTCTGGAAATGTACCTTACGGCTAGGAAAGGTATTAGTGCTCTCAATTCCTATTTAAGGAGTAAAAATCTATAGCAAATTAGCCATCTAAATAGGAGATAGCAGCGTCAATACCTTTGTAGACCTTGGGCTAAATCCTTTTTCTCCCACCATAAATGACTGCTACCCTGTGCTCCACATTTATCTTCGCAACTGTATCTAATGTGAGAAAGCTTCATCAGATTCAGGCAATGAGTATAATTTTACAGTGAAAATTCATGAGAAGCCTAATTTAAGACCATGGACAGGAAGTCAAAGGAAAATTTAGCCAGAATATCTGAAAACACTACATAAGAGATCTGTGAAACTGTGGATGTGCAGCTCCACAAAAAGAAGGAAAAAGAACATTTAAAACTAGATTGGAGAAAACATCATAACACTGAGGGAGAAGCCTGTGGTGAGAGGGGAGGACAGGATGAGTAAATAAGGCTTTTTGTCCTGAATTTTTGTCCTCAGTGAAGGGGGAAAGCCTTCCTGATCTTACAGTGACAAAGAGAATGTTGCTGCAATCTTTTTTCATTTAAATTAGCAGGTCATCCTGGGAGATGTAGGGAGGAGGAGGGAGAGAAGGGGACCTGCTTCAAATGACTAAAAGAAAAACAAGGACATCTCAAAGGATGAAGTGAATCGCTCAGAAAATGGAGTTCTCTTACATATGCCAGCTTAGCATAAAAAGGCACTAAAATGCAGAAGTCCCTGAACAAAATACAGTGAATACAGCAAGTTGGAGACGTGGTCACAGGGAGTTTGCATCCAGGTGCTGGCTTAGTAATTGGGTCAATGTCTGCAGATTCATGAGTACAGGTGTCCCATAGGGAAGCAACAGAGCATGCTCGTAACATACCCTCTATCTCCAGAATCCATCATCCATCCCCAGATAGCTTAATTCATTTAGAAGAAAAAAAAATCATTTGTTTCTAAACCCCAAAAGAGGCAACAAATTTGACAGTGAAAGAGAGAGAGCGACTGGCTGGATGTCCTTGATAGGCTCTTTGCTAGCCATGAAAGGTAGATTAAAAAAAGAAACTGTTGTCTCAGACTTGCCTCCCTCAATTTTTCCCTTGTCATATCTATTCTGCTCTGTTCTGCAAGGGTTCCTGCAGTCTCTTTCTGTCTTAAAGAGCAGGCTTTACTCAGGCTGAAAGCAGTATGCATTTTGCCTCCTGCCAGCATCCTGTTCTCAGAGCCATCTTGCTGGCAGCCTGGGGATGGCAGGGCTGAACGTGCCCCATGGTGTGCTACTAAGTCATGCAGATTTGGGGAATAGGGACAAGCCCAGGGAGCCCACAGGCTTAGGTGGGTGTTGGTGAGCATGCCTGTCTTCAGGACAGCCTAATAAGAAGTTGCAGCAGCCCTGTTGTCCTCCTTGCCCCTTTCCATGAGCACCTTGTACGGCATGAATAACATCTGCCAGAGGTTCTTCTCTCCAAGGCCCTTGTGCAGCTAGCAGCTTTATTAGGGGCTCCTTTTTTAATATTCAGGTTTCTCCATGGTAGGAGGGGAGGAGGCAGGCGGAAGTTCCTCTTCCATTTGGAGAGGAACTCAACAAAGTTTGCTGTGGCTGTAATGGCTGTGGGATTTGCAGGCAGCCACTTGCTGGACCGTGATGCAGACAAGCTTCTTCTTGTGGTTAAAGGGATTATAAAGGGCAGGTGGAAAAGAAGTCTGTGGTAATGCAAAGGCCCATAGGAATGCTCTTATAGCTTAGACCAGCCAACACGGTGATGTAAATTGGAAGTCAAACATACTAGTCAAATGGGGAGCTCAGAAGTGCAAATGGCAACTGAAACCTCTCTAACCATGCTGGCCATGAGCAGTGATTTCCCCAAAATTTCAGCCCAGCGGCTAATGACGTTGTCTCATCTTGTTTGCATGTACACTGAAATCACACATTCCAGTCTAAGGATTACAAGACAATGACTTCTGTAAATGTAAGATCATGAACAGGGTCTACTATTTGTCTTCAAAGCAATTTTGCTATTAGAGAGAGGGAAGAAAACAAATCAAGCAAATTATATTTGTTTTAAAATGATCACTCTCCTCATCTGAGTCATTTGGCCAGTTTCCATGCTTGTTGGGTGTGACTGCCTGTACAGTTCTCCATTGTTTCTAATGACCTGCTTAGACTGGGGTTAATTGATCCACTCAGACATCTTTCATTAGCCTTCTTGTTTTGAAAAAGAAGCACTTGTGAAATTTATAAATACTAAGATGAATCAGGATAAAAAATAGAGTTAAAGAAGGTTCTTATTTAGCCGTTATCCCCTTTGGTTTTCTCTAGGTAATGACTACGAGCAGGCAACTGGCAGTAAAGGAAGATATAGTGCAATGCAAAGGTTTCCTAATTGCTCCTCTGGTAACAAAGGAAAAAGCATAGCCAATAGCTGCACCTTCATCAGAAGGGCATTAATTAAAAGTCCATTGTGTTCATGGCTGTCTTGGATCAAGCCCTGAGATCATTTTAAACCAGTTGTAAATACCAGAAAAATGGATAATTAACAATCCCTTATGAAGGTACTTCCTCGGCAGCCTGAAGCCATAGGTGTAGAAGCAAGAAATGTGATTCAGTGTTGGAAGGCATGGGAGAGGTGTTCAATATTTAACTCTCTTGCAAGCTGGGTGAACAACATTTAAATTAGTAATGAACTCACTGGCACCTGCAAACAAGACCAGTGGCTAGAAAGAAAAAAAATAACGTCAATTTTCTTTGAAATACCTGTTGGAGAAACACTGAATTCACTCCAAATCCCTCCGCAGGTTGACTGAAACTTTTCACTCCCCAAAATTCCATGGTGAGTGGGGAGAATTTAAGATGCATGCATCTTGTCTGTGTCTGTAATATTGACTATACGTACACACTACAGTAGCTCAGTAAGGACTGTCTGGAAGTGCATGTAGCCAGACGTGAGCTCCCAAAGAGCTCTGCAGATGTCCAAGATCTGATGAAGGAGGTGTTCACTCTGCTCACCTTACCAGATGCTTGGATCTAGTGGCAACTAGGGCAGAGATGGTGGCTGTCTTTAAAGATCACTGGGTTGAGTGGGAGGTAAAATGATGATTAAGACAGACAAACCAAAACAAAGCACCTCAAAACAGCTCAGCACATCCAAGTAACTGATGGGGATGGCCAGAGTCTAGCCTTGTGTTTAGACCTTGTTCATTCAGCCTCCTTTTCCTCTAATGCAATGCCTCATTTCTATGCTAAAATGAATGCTCTGAATGGGCAAGTATGGGAAATTAGAGAGCACTATAGGAATGAGAGAGAGAGAACCATTTGGGCCACCAGAGAAAGATGAAGAAACATGTCCAGAGTGTGCTGGGAAGGGTCTGCTTGGAAAGATCCTGGGGAAGTCTGCAGCCAACCCTGTTAACTGTGACAGTCTTATTTATAAAGCAGGAACACTATAAAAAACAGATGATCCAGAAGATGCTCTGGGATGAAATAGAAAGCTTTCAGCATTTTCCAAACACCATCAGATGCACTTTAACATCAGCCAATTCTTCCTGGAAGAGGATGAACAAATAATCTGGTATAAAACAGTTCTTCCCATTTTGCCATATTTTCCTACTTAGCTGTTAGTATTTTTGGTGATTTTTTTTTGGCCTATCAAGCACAATTAAAGGGACTAGGAGGGAGGACTCTATTCGATTTCTCTCCTCAGCTTCCAGGTTGAATTAGCTTAGTTTTCAAGTCAGTTTCGTTGTTTAAACAATACTGTAGGCATATGTTTAAGGGGTTTATACTGATGTAATTATGTATATAGATCAATAGAAATGCATATTACCAAGTAGGTACACAAGTACACATTAGAAAGGATATGTTTTTCATATGGCAATCATTACGTACAGCTTTGCACTTCGGTGATTGACACATTATTATAACTAAACTAGAAAACATATTTTTCTGTAGCACTTGCCTTGCTCTTTGCTGTGGAAAGGATGGGTGTGAGATGTGAATCTCCCCACACTATCCCTTCCCCTTTTATGTGGTGTTAATGCTCTCACAGGAGGCAAAGCCCTAAATAGAGCAAGAGTGGGCAAGTCTTTAACTTGGAGTTTGCTTTTAGATGTCTTTATGCTCGGGTTATGTCTGCACCAAGGCATGCCAAGCTTCTACTTCTTCCTGGCATTCACAGGTTGCACCTACTGATGGAAATCAGTGGGCACCAGGACATCCTCCTGAAGTGGAGAGCACTGCAGTTCCCATGGAAGTGTGCCCTGACTGCTGGCAGGTACAACTCACTTCCACCTGGGTTCAGCAGTGCTTATTTAAGCCTGCTCTTTCTCCTCACTGCAACTCCTCTCCACCCTATCTGTTTCCAGCCAGGAGTATGGATGGCCATTTTGGCAGAGTTCTTATTTTCTGTGCTACCCTGGAGCCTGGGATACATTTTGACACTGTAATAACACTGATAACGATAATAATAAATAAAGCTGGAATCTTGGGAGGACATTTATTTTAATGATTCCAGCTCTGCCTTCTAAATTCAGAGGTAATATCAGCTATCTGTCTATGTCTTCTTTAATCTGGCCAACTAATTTGAGGTAATATTTATCCCATAAAAGCTCTGGGTATTTGTGAACACTTCTGTCCATGCACAAGACTTAAAATTCAGATGTCCTGTGGCAGACAGAAGATCCCCAGCGGTAACTAGCACAGGCTTGAGGCATTTTCAGCTTTGAGCTCTTTCCTGCAAGTGCTGAGCAATTCTTGCTGACACTGGGCTTGTTCACTATTCCTAGCCTTCAAGGAGAATGGAGAACAATTGATATGTAGTAAGGTTCAGCCCTTCATAACCAGAAACAGGGCCGGACATCTGTTAAATTAAAGCCTGATGGTTTTGCAGTGTCTGGATTGTGATCTATGCCAAGATGCCATCACCACAGAGGACATTTTGCCCTCTCTTTCCTCCCTATTTATGTCTTGCACACAATCAACAAAAGCTGCTTTGTATGACGCAGGTACCATTTGCTCTCAAGGAGAAGACAAAACCATTGGTGCATAAAATACAAAGACACAAACACTCCTTCACTATTTACACAAGTTTTGGTAGTGTCCAGTTCTTGACTGAAGAGAGGAGAGCCTAGGAATAAGGACAGGTTCATCGAGCCCAAAAATCTGTCTGCATAAGAGGCAGACAGTATTGTATCCTGGTCTCTGGCCAGGAATAGAGATGAACACAGGATTTGAGCAGGCATACAAGGATGCTTGTCCAAATAGTCTCCCATCTTCCAGCTCTTCATGGTTCAGGGATGTATTAAGCCTGAGACGTGACATCTTCCTAGTTAATAATCCAGGTGGATCCCTGCCATGAGCATGCTCATTTCCCTGAACCTACACTAACTTTAAATATCCAGAATTCCCTTTGGGCAGTACTTCCACAGCTTACCCATGCACTGGGGTGAGAACAACACCCTTGTGTTTCCTCGGTGCCTGCTGAACACTCACCTCATTTGGTGGCCCCTTGTTCTTGTCCTGGAAAAAGATAGAGAGCACTCCCAGAGCCTACAGAGTTCACAGAGAGAAGATTTAAATCTGGCAGCAGATTCCTGCACCTCTGTGGAAAGCCCACTGAGCCCTCATGCATCTTACAGCAGCCTCAGAGACATGTCGAAGGAAATTACTGGGCAGCAACTCATCTGCGCTGTATCTCTCAAGAAGGATCTTGGTGAGTGGTTCAGAAACAAACATCTTTCAGAGGACTGAGGCCTTTCTTTTTGCCTGACAGGTTGTGCTCTCACACTGTTTTTCTCTCACCTTGTCATCCAGTGCTATGACTCATGCAAATGAAGAGCATCTGAGCCTAAATAAGAAAAATCCCTAGGGACTATCAAAGGGCACAGAACTTGGGGAGAGGGAGGGAAAAATGTATTTGCATAGTCATCACGACAGTCATCAGAGCAACAAACAGTTAGGTTTTCCCTAATTAACAGCGCTTCAGCTGCAGAATCAGCTCTGCTGTCTCTATCCAGGAGAGTCAGCCAGGCCTTCAGGTGCTTAACTACCACTTGCAAAAATCCTCAGAAAGAGGGGAACTTCACTTAAGAGAGCCTGTCCTCCCTCGGGGCATCCCTGGAGAGATAACTCCTCGACTCACCCGCTTGGCTAATGAGTGTCACTGCTGCTCTGTGCAAAAACTCTTCAAGGTGAGTGTGTCTGATGGGAACACACACAGATACAAAGCCTTACAGAGGAAATTTTTGATTCCCTCAGAAGAAAAAAAGGTGTGTATGTGTATGGGAGAAAGCCCTTTCTTGTCCTTCATTCCCCCCATCTTCCTTGCAAGCTTGAACTCCTTGAATAAAAAGAGGCAGTGCTGAAACTCTCTAGGTTTACAAACTCAGGTTTGTTTATCAACAAATAGCTAAAGCACTACTGAAACACCATCTTAATTAAATACCAAGACTTGGTTTAAACTGGCAACTAACTGCATATGCCAATGGCTGCTTATTTTTAAGTCTTGTTTGCTCCCTATTCCCAGTAAAAACAAGTGTTTACTCGTCACCTGGTCTCCGCAGAGTGCAAAGACAAGGGATCCTGTTATCCTCCAGACTGCACAACCAATGTTGATGGCATTAGGCATGGAAACAGCAGGGCTTGATTTTTCCCAGTCCAAAACAGAGTTTCCAATGATCACTCTTAGGGAGATCATCTGTCAGTCCAGGGATTTGGCTCTTCTAGCTCTGCAAGTGGCCAGAATGAAGCTAAAAATTGCATTCCTCCTTGTGATTTTTCCTTGCTGCTGTTGCAGAACCCCCAGCCTCAGAGTACCAAGTCCCTCTGCACCTGAGCAGGTGACATGCATGGGAGTGGGAAATGTGGGATTCCCTCTCTGGGGCCGCATGGGGCTCCTGCAACCCCAGATTAAACCCTAATGCACAATAGCATCTCCAGAGAGCATCTGTTCTTAGAGAACCTGCTGCTCTAGGAGCCTTCCCATGAACATGCAATATTCCTCCATTTTAAGGTGGGTGAATGGCAGAATTAAAAGAGCAAAGCAAAACTGAGAAATCCTTTCTGTCTCCTGGTATCTTTGCTACTTCATTGCTTTATAATAAAT
This sequence comes from Alectura lathami, assembly GCA_013399715.1. NCBI lineage: Eukaryota > Metazoa > Chordata > Aves > Galliformes > Megapodiidae > Alectura > Alectura lathami. The sequence goes on along the minus strand of VXAV01000139.1, from coordinate 560,505 downwards.
GCACATTCCCAGCTTGCCTGAGGGCCCCACTCTCGTGCCTGGGCAGAGGTGCTATTCAGTCAGTGTTTGTGGGGGAGGGAAAAAGTCACACACTCTCCTTTCACAGTGGATAGCCCAGAATCAAGAACTCCCCACTAGACACTATCTAATCAAAGCCAGACACTCCCTAAGGGCACCATATACATTTAGGAAACAAGGACAGCCAGCCCTCCATGACCAAACTTCGCAGTGAAGGAAAGAATGGTCCTTTTTCTGCAGCAGTCCCCGAGCTTACTTGGAAAACAGAACATTTTCCTCTCCTCCTGCACAGTTCTCCACCCCCCAAGTCCCAACACAAAAGCAAAGAGAGAAGCAGCATGCTCTCAGCTCACCCTGACAGAAACACTGCTCAGTGAATGCAGCTCTCCCCAGTTCCCTGCTTCAGACAAAGAGGCTCTGAACATAACAAATGTATCTCTTCCTGACTGTCCCATGGTGGGGCTGAGCAAGGACATCCCCAAACAAGACGGTGAGTGCTACTGGTAAGATGAAAGAGGGCAAGATTCCTGGGCTTTTCTTCTGGTCCTCCCACTGGCTCACTGTGGGGAGTATGGATATATCATGCTTAAGCTCTCTCCAATACAGTTCATTTAATGCCAACTGGGTTTATTTTTGTGAAGTCTCAGAAAAATCCTGCCCATATCCACTTTGTTAGTGCCTATATGTCAGATCACACATGCAATAAAAGCTAGCTCTTGCCCATCCCCAAGGATTCACGATCCTTGCACATGACAAAAGATCCCTGGGATTGCTTGTGGCCTCAGCATGTGGGCTGAGCAAGGTCTGGGGATCCCAAACAGCAACGTGGTGGTGCCTCCACATTGTATTGGCAGGGCAGTGTGTCCCGGGAATGACACCATGCAACCGTCAGAGCCAACCCAACTGGAAAATGCATCAGCGTAAACCGCAGGGCAGCTCCCGAGGGACAGGGAAGGGTGAGACTGTCACATCTAGCTGTGCCAGAAGGTTGACAAAGATGAGAAGATCTTGGGAGAAAGGACACATTACTCTTCATTTTTCAGTCATCCAAGGCATCACCTTCCAGCATCTAAGTGATGAGGAATGTGTTGTCTGTGGGGTAGTCCTGGTAGAACAACTTGATTTCACAGCTGCCAGCTATAACTCACTTTCCAGTGCTGAAATCTCTTGGGCAGAGGCAGTCTTTTTCTTCTAGTTTTTCTGTATCTAAGAGTAGAAAGGGCTTAAATCCTGATTATAGCCTCTGAGTGCGCCCACAGGACAAATGTCGAGAGAAGAAGCAACATTGAAAGAAACAAAGCCAGAGCCAGGCTGTGAGAAAGGATAACCACTGAGAACAGGGAATTAAAACGGATGTGTTTTTCCCAAGAACATTTTTCTTGCTAAAGCAAAGGGTTACTTGAGGCTGGGCCTTGACTCACTCAGTGTAAAACACCTTGAAATGGAACATGCCGGCCCTTCCACCCCGCTCCACTGGTCCTCCATCGGAACGCAGGGCTTTCACCCTTCCCTCTCCATTCCTTGCGACTTCTGCGATGCACATGCTGCTTGGGGAGACAAGGAAGAAGACAGCTCGAAATGGAAAAAAAAGGTTTGAAAGGGATGATTATATGTGGGGATAAAAGAAAAAGCCCACTTTCCTCCTCACAAAGGGAAACTGCTGGCTGATTGCTTTAGGCAATACACAGAGGTTGCTTTGTAACATGTGGCTTTCTATGCAGGGCCTTCTTTTAACTGCTGCAATAGAAGAGGAGGGAGAAAGAAAGAATGGAAGGGGATTCAAGGCCTCTTCACAGAGAAATGTTCATCCCACCTTTTAAAGCTGTGATCTAGTCTTGTAAAAAATAACTAGATTTGGCTGAGGCTTACAGACGCCCAGTTCTCATTGCTGCAAACTGCAAGACCCAGATGGCCAGCCCGGCTCCCTCTGGAGTCTACCAGCCATCTCTTCTCCCTTCTCTCCCTTTCAGAGACTGGGTTTTCTGCAATCTACCTTGCATATATGCCACTGTGTCAGGTCAAACCTGCGTGGTTGGCCAATGTCACATCCCACCTGTGGGAAAACAGGCACATTTATAATGCTGTCATCACCTCATCTGGCTAAGGAGGGCTAGAGGTGATGGGTGGGGTGAAGAGAGAATGAAGAGGAATGTAAGAAGCAGTAAGAAAGATGATGAGAAAGGTAGGATGGAATCTGGGAAATACATCAGCTATGGTGCTGAAAAAACACTTTTGTTTTTGAATGGTATGACCCTCCGGTGACTTCTTTCCTTCTCCTGACAACATCAGTTCACCATCCCATGCACCTAGCTTAGCCCCACAGGAAGCAGCCATTCATGCCAGCTGTCCAAGACCCTCCATGTCTCTCCAAAGCGATGTCCCTCCACAATCTCTCATTCTCTGCTTTGCACTGAATCCTGTGTTTTACACCACCACCCTTTCCACTGGCCACACATCTTCAGCTAAGATTTTAGCTGCTGTGAATAGTAAAAGGATCTGGAGTGATGTTCTTATCACGTGCATGAATACAAGTCACCTCCTTTAGGATCTGATCCAGGGTTTTCAAATATGCCAGCCTGATTTTCAGTGTGTAATGATTCACAAGTCTCCCTATTGTCTAACCTGTGGACTCTCTTTACATCCTATTATTTATTTTGGGAAGCAGATTTTCCTTCTGAATGATGTGGAAGCATTTGCCTGACATGATGGAAATCTATGAGCGGTGACTCCCAGCTCCTCCCCCAGGAACCATGAAACCGATGCGGGGGTTAAGGAGGGGAGAGCAGTGTTTGAAGGCAGAACTGAATGGACACAGCTTCCTGCTGACTGGAGGTGTTTATGTATTTGCCAGCATTTTAGTACTTAGTTACCAAGGTGTGTGTGAGTGCAGAAGGTACAGTAAACTAAAACACAACCGTCAACCTTCTGCTGGCCCAGCTGGGGTGTGGAGGAGAGTCCTCAGTCACCCACCTTTGCAAGTGGCTATTACATAAGGATGCAGATGATAGAAAATTTTTCCAAACTCTTTGTTTCTTTGTGTCTTTCTTCCTTTCTTTTTTCCTTTTTTTTTTTTTTTTTTTTTTTTTTTTTTTTTCTTCTTTTTTTTTTCCCCTTCTTTTTTTTTCTCAATGTCTTCTGTCTGGAAAGATGGCTTGAAGTGGACAACATCTGCTTATGCTAACATAGTGTCCAAAGTGGTGCAGGAACATAGAGAGAAGGGGTGGTGTTTTCCTTTGCAGAAGCTGTATAAAGAAGAGAGATATTCAGGCTCTGTGATACTGTTACTCATTGATCTGGGAGCACCAGGACTGGTGGGCGTTTTTGCCATGTGGCTTATGGGCAGTGATTATCCCCTGATTTCAAATTCACAGCCATGCGTTGTTGTTAACTGGCAGCCTCTCACAGCAGCACTGTGGTTAGTTTTATCAGTGTTTGGTCCCGTTAAAGTTGTCTGAGGCTGCTTCCATTCCACTTCTACCTTTCTGCTTTTTTTTTCCCCCTTGCTTCCCTCTTTCTCTCCCAGTGGTTTCTTTCTTTCTTTCTTCCAGAGCTATCACTGCAGAGGAGTGCTGAAATTTCTGCCTTTCGGTTCCATTCCACACCAAAGGTCTCACCCACGTCAAGAGCCTCTCCAGCTGCAAGGGGATGATACTGAGAGCACTTCAGGCTTTTATGGGCTCGGAGAACATCCTTGTTGACTCATGAATTGCTGTTTATGTGCTCTGGCCTGGAAACCAGCTGTCTCTCCAGCAGCTATACAATGCGTGTCCCCAGTAGCAGGTTTCTCCCCGAGTCTTGCAGGCAGTAGCTCGGGACCCACACAGACGCAGCATCTTCACAGCACCTCTGAGGAATGGGGGTGGTGGCACGGAAGGATTAACCAGGGTTCTGGGGAACACAGCACAATGCAGGAAGGGTACTATAAGGAGGAAATCATGCTGTCAAGGAAATTTGAAAGAGAACAAAAAGTATTGATTTTAACTATTTTTCTGGGGTACTTTCTTGTCTCTTCTGTTTTTTTACTTACTTCAGTAAAAAATCGTTAAGTATTTTTCTGTATTCACAATTTTTTTTTTTTTTTTTTTGTAGAGAGTCGTTTGGCTTGTACCATTTTGTGCTTTAATTGTAAAGGATGAACATTTTATGGAAACATATTTCAGCTTATAGGCCATCCTGAGGATACAGCTGTCTTGTTATTCTCAGGGTGCTACTGGTCAAGGAAGTCTTACAATATTTATTTCACCTGCAGAAAGCTTCCCTTTCCAAAAGCTGAGCCTGCTCAGGCACAAGAAGAGGATGTTGGGTACCACAGTTAGATGCAAGCACCTCCTCGCTGCACCCTTCATGCAAGCGTTCTCAAGGAGCTGGATGAAAGACACACAGACACGGGTCAGTCAATCCACTGTTGCAGATTCAGGACATCCCCGCCTACCATGTGTTGCATTTGTCTGACAAAAGCACCTGTCAGTTCCTGAAACCACACATGTTCTCCTTTGGGATTTGCAAACTGGTTGCTCGCATCCTGACGCACGTGGCCTTATCGTGCTGGCATGGCAGGAGAATAAAACCCCTCGACTGCAGGCTTTGTGTGACTAGCTCCCCATGAGAAGCTGAGGATATGATGCTTCCTGTGATGAACACTGCCCAGATAAAAAGGATGAACTCTCAACACTATACATGCTATTTATTTCCCTGTTTTTGCTTGGGCCATGCATCCTGGAGGAGTGATGGACGGCCAGCTTGGCAGCTACACTGCCCCTGCCATCCTCCCCTCCCACCCCTCTGTTCAAACCCGACCAGCTGTGTGCTGAGGAACAAACAACAGCTCGAGCGGGAGTCAGAAGCAGGGAGATGGGAGGGAGGGTAGCTGCGTGGCACGCAGGGACTCGAGGCGTGCGGTTGCCACATGAGATCTGAAGCACACCAGCTGTCGGGGTCCACCCCCACAATCTGCTGGTGTGCACAGCACCGCAGCCAAGGGCTTTAAAAAGGGTGGGAAAAAAAAAACACAGCAACACCAAAAAATTATTTACCTGAAGTTCAGGCACCTGTTATTAATACTTTCTCCAAGATCTGCATGCCATTATGAATGCACAACCTTCCTTTGCTGCAAACAAGAGTGAATGCAGAGCAAGGCATCATCACATCATGAACAGCGTCTGGACATCAGAGGCCTGTCCCACTGCCCTCCCAGTGGGCATGCGGGCAGAGTGCATGCAGGACTGGAAATCTGTGTCCATAAGAGCCCCTTCAAGCTCTTCTGACTTGTAGCATCTCCCCAAGACTCCCAGCAGACATACAAACCTATAGACAAGAGCCCATGAGTGAAGAACAGTTTCAGAAGACTGTGGCTATGGGGCACAACAAAAGGACTTTCCTGTGGAGCATACTCTGATGGTCAGCTCATGCTTGTGGGTACAAAAGTGGGCAAGCTAAAAGCTAGTTCCCTGGAAATGCATACTCTGTCAGGACTGTGGGGCATCTGCAGCAGACACGCTCAGATAACCCAGCACTTCTTTGATGTATTTATCCTCTAACTCATTAGTTAAGGAACATTATAGATGATGAACTGGGCACATCTAAGCAGGGAAAGAGCTGTACTCTGGGAGACTGAACCAGGAAGTTGGTTTCTGCTCTGACCTGGTCTCCCAAGGAGCCCACTCCAGCTACTGGTCTGACACTGGTGCTAGGCTGAATCCCAGTCATGGGGCAGGTCTCCCCAAGGTAGAGATTTTGCATTCAGCATACCCTACAAAGCTATCCTGCCAGTGGCCTGTCAACATCTTTCCTAGGGATAAAAAAAGCTTCTCTTTTGGAGTAATCTTCCTTTGGCTGAGACTACCACCCAGGAGTTGTCCTTATCATCATGTCTGTAGTTCCTGCCTGCCAAACAGGAACTGGATTTTAATCAACAATTTGTTTCCCTTCAGGGCATCAAGCAGTCCTGCTTAGCCTTTGGGATGTGACCAATACTTCCCTACTCTTCATTCATACAAATGAGCAGTGCTGTTGCTTAACAGTGATTTCTAAGCAGCTATAAGCTAAAACTTGCCCTTCACATAGTTTCCTCTGGGAATACAGGAGACAGAAGGGAAAAGAAAGGCCAGCATCAAGGAGGGCAGGGACTGAAGCCTTGTATCTCTGTGCCAGCTGCTAGGTTGCTATTACCACCAGCACTCACCGAAGAATGTGGGGAAAATACATGGCAATACTCACTTTTCTGATGGGATCTGAATTTTCTCACTCCCACTTTCCTTTAGGTCCATTCCAATTGGGGCATGTTTCCCTGAAAATGGATCTAGACAAATCTAAGAATAACAGCATGGGACAGGTCACAGAGCTATGAACCAACCTCTAAGCCATGAACCAACAGCTTGCACAGACCAGTGCCTAGACAAAGCAATTCCCTCTAAATCACCTGGTTTCTAGGGACAAACTGAAGGTGATTATTGCTTCTTTTTTTTTTTTCCTTTTCCTTTTTTTTTT
>VXAV01000139.1:536211-553991 GCA_013399715.1 Alectura lathami | reverse complement strand
TTTTTTTTTTTTTTTTTTTTTTTTTTTTTTTTTTTTTTTTTTTTTTTTTTCTGGAGGGACATAAAGACAGTTTTAGTTGGTTTATTTGCAGCATCTTTCCCAGCTGGAGATTGGCTTCTTTGTGGGAGACCCATTCCTCACTCCTGTCCCATGAAAATCTCTCCACTGAACATATATATTTTGTGGATGTAGATAACATTTCTGCCTCTTGCAAAGACATGATCACTCTTGCTCACATGGATTCTTCTTGTGCAAGGGGACTGGAGCCCTCAGCATGGCTGTGTGCTAATTCTCAGTCTTACTTTCAGCTTCCTGGATTTAATCTGAACTTTTCTGTGTAACACTAATGTTATGGAAAATCAGTTGTAATAGACGAGGACCATTATTGTTCTTCAGGTCAAGCAATCAATGCAGTAATTTCCTTCCACTTTAATGCTATTATTTGGCTGTAATCATTTCCAGTTGAGTTTGCACGAAAATCAAGTTGAAACTGCTCCTGGTCACATTCACCTGGAAAATATTCAAGACTCCTCTAGAAAATCAAGACTTTCTTCTGATGAGCTTTAATTAACAGTGATCATGATTCTGCTACTCTCTGAGGATTTCTTGTATTCCAGAGATGTCACCAAAGACACCCAGGAGATGGTGTAACTCACAGTGTATTTCTGTCTGAAATGGCCTTGGACTGCAGCCTGAACACATTTTTTGTTAGCTTTTTAGCAACAAAGCTGAAACAGAAACAACCCCTGTCTTTTATGGAGCCATATCAGCACTCAGAGATTAAGGAAGCCCAGAACAGTGCCTGGAAAGCAGGGCTCAAAACACTGCCAGTTTTCTTCCATAAATCCTGTTCCTTAAACAACACATCCATATATAATAGTTTAAATAAAGCAGGGCCAGCTGCAGTCCAGAAAAAGAACGGATGCCATTATTTAGAGCCTTCCATAATGCAACTAGCATGGATTATGTATTGGTGCACAGGTCTACAGCCCTTTAATTTTCCTGACAGGTTTATGCCCAGCTATCCCTTTGGAGGCTGCTTTTGTTACCCCTTCTGTACTGTGTGGTATTGCTAAAGCCATGTAGAACTTCAATACAGATCCCAGCCTTTTTTGACTAGGATGTGACGTGCCCCAAAATGGTTTTGTTTGGCAAGAATAAAGTTATTACATACAACATATCTGGGTTCTTAAGTCATCAGGGACTGCTGCACATCTGGCTACTCATCTGATATTCAAGTGCCCACCAGATCTCCAAACTAGCTGAAAGCAAGACGAAGAGGAACTTTGACCCAATTTCTTAAAATCATCACAGAGATGTGCTCTAGCAGCATCCAAAAGCAGCAGCATTTGATAAAGGCCATTGTTTGCTGAGATAGACTTGGCCTGGCATCCTCGTGCATGTTAGAAAGTGCCTTCTGCATTGTGAGGATGGTGTCCAAAAGCAGAGGGACTGCTGGAGCAGAAAATTTGAGGCACACTTGGAAAAGCATGGAGTTGACTTTGCTAACCAGGTTTCCCTTGTGCTTAGCAACAGCTCCAGTGGGGCCCTGGGAGTTTTCAGTAGTCGGGAGCCTTGTTCCTTGGCAGGAACATAATGTTGGCTGTTTAGCATGCTGCTGAACCTGTAATCTACAGCCAAGCAATGGCAACCGTTGTAGCCAAGTGAACAGCAGGCTTGGAAGGGGGTTGTTTTCAAGGGCTGATTTCCTCTGCCATTTGCAAAAGGGCATCCTGCAGCCAGGCCATATGATTCAGGACTGCCTCACCATGGATGTGCTGCATCAGTGCTCTGCATGTTTGAAAGCAGCAGCACACATTTTTTCAGGTGACATAAGGTGCCTGTTCAGCAGGTGGGTGAGAGGCTCATTAAAATCAAAGAATGTGCATTCCCAAAGCATGTGCAGCCCTGAAGAATGGATAGCAAAACCAGATGCTGTGCATGCTTTTTTCCCAATGTGCTTACCAATGATACCTCATGCACCCAGCACCTTTTGCAACTCTGTTTTGTCCTTCTCATGTCACTGCAGCTAAACCTCCCCCCACTTCTGACCACTTCTCGTGTTTTGTGGAGCCATTTGTGGTTGTGTCCCCGTTCAAGAGCACATGTGTATATGTCAGCACATCCACGACCATCAGAATTATGATTCACAACATCCCTCACAACTCCTCTCCTGAGTAGTTTTGAAGCAATGGGTACCAATCACAATAAATTGCTCCAAATGGCACAACAGTTTGCTGGTATGGAGAAATGATGAGCAGGATAACTGCAGATTCATTTTCACTTGTACTCTCAGCCAGAACTGGTATGGACTAATGACTATGGCAAGTTGAGCAAATTCATTTTCGCCAATGACCTATGCCAGGATTTTAATACAGGAAGGTCTAGCACACTAAATGGTTACCAAAGGAATAGCTACATTGTGCAGAGCCACATCAGTGCACACACCTCTGGAGATGTGTGATGTATACTTCTAGTGTCATCCAAACTTGGGGAAAATGTTTAGTTTTCCCCTTGCCAAAAGCATGTCATGTATTTGCATACAGTGAAAACAGGCACATCCTCTGCTTGCAGAGCTGCATTCCCCTCCTCCTCTCTCCTCACAGTGAAAAGTGAAATTTCTCACTCAGCACCATTCTCTGCACCATTATGTCCATATCACTGTGTGTTCCCACACCCGTTTCCCTTCCTGTCATTTCCAGCAGGGAATGGGAATCATTTGTGCTAAGCTTTCTTCACAGAGGTAAGACAAAAGTAAAATTGACTACAGCAAAATGCATTCAAAATAAAAACCTGGGCTTCCTTTCTAGCTTGTAGAACAAAAAGGCAGGATGCAAGCACTTTGGGGAAATTCTAGTCTGTGTCTCAGTCATACTTTTTTTCAGTTCCAACTCCAACTCCAAATGAGAGACTTCATAATGGGGGATAGAAAGAGTCAACACTTCTCACCCAAAGAAGCCATGTCCCAGCTGTCCAGACAGTCCAAGGCTGCAGGAAAGGCACCGTGCACATTGAAGAGAAAAGGAGAAGAGAAGCTGACACGTGTCGCACAACCAGGAGATGACAACATGTTCATAATGCTCCCTGCTGTGGAAAGGAGACTAAGTGGGATGAGCTTTGGAAGCCTCTCCGAGCAACCCAGTGATATTGACTGTACCGGTTCCCTTCCTCACGGAGATGTCACTAAGACTGCCAGCAATTACTACGTGCTCTGCCTTTATGCTAGCAAGTATGAACTGTGTTGGGAGTTTTGGGACAACTTTCACATCACTGCTATAAGAGCTAAACCGTGTCTACAGATGGGAAAACCCAGCCTTTGCAGTGCAAAATCATCCTGGGGTTTAGAAACCATCTTGCATCATCCCCCATCCCAATCTGCTTGATGAAGTTTGGCTCTCAGCACCATTTAGCTGAGCTGGAGGCTGGTGCATCCAGCATGCGCCCTGCATTGAAGCAGGTACGTGACAGACAAGTGCAAAAGAAAACACAAATACCTTGGTGCAGGTGGGGTAAATTCTCACTTGCTTCCTTGAGCTTGCATCCTCACACTTTTCCTCTTCATCCCTCCTTCTGTCTGTATGTCAAACTGGTCACTGTCCCATGAGTACACTTCAGCTGACAGCTAGCTTGCAGTCTGACAGCCTCACAGGTAACTACCGGAGACCCACAGATTGCCCTTTTGCCCTTGTTAACATCTGTGTTATGAGCAGCACTAATGGTGACATGACAAGCTGGAGACAGATGGATGCAAACAAACTCCCAGCAATAACCATGGGAGAATTATCTGCATCATTATCTATTTCTTCATTACCTGCCGAGGATCAGGGCATTTATTTTTTCAACATGTGCTGCTGGTCAGTTTAGCGGATGCAGGTTTAATTCTCATCCTTTGTTGAAGAGGGAGAGGGAGGATACAGAGGTATCAGAAAGGCTTTGCCCTCATTTTTGAGATGGCTCACAAAGATTGAAAGCAGGCTGAAGTTCATCCCCAGCAGAGGTGCCAGTCTGTTTATAGGCTATGACAGCAAGAAACAGAAGCTTTCAAGCTAGAAGCCTATCTTCCTCAAAAAAGACAGCAGTCACAGAAAACAGGTACTGGGGCAGCAAATGGTAAAGAAAACCAGAGATGAATGAAGAAATTTATCCTCAGGATCCTCACTAGCTGAGAAGATACTCTGCCACTTATAAGGGTGGAATGTGGGGGTAAGGACATAGATGCACTACCAGGACACGAACATGTGCTGTGAGCATGGCAGACCATTTGGCCAGTCTGCTGGTGCCAAGAATTAGCCTGCAGGGCAGGAAGTTCATGTCAAACTCTACACAGCCAGAAGCTAGGGGAATATTGGGTAAATCTACGATTAGATTTCCTTCAAACACGGAAGATGTTGAATTGAAAGTCTAGAAGGAGATCCATTTCTGAAGATGAGGTGCAGAGGTAGGGAGAGATTCTTGACTCACTCCTCAATAGTGAATTTCAGCTGTAAGAATAGTTCACCCTCTGTATCCCATTCAGCCCTTGGCCTCTGCAGGCTTTCAGCTATGCTGCCAGGCAGTGTAAATATGGTTGGCTTTGACGAAATGCACAGCTTTGTGCTGGAAGCTAGACAAAGGCCAGTAGTTCATTAGACACAGGCCAAAGAGTATCTGCTAAGGGACATATGCTGGAGTTTTTCTTGGCCCTTAAGCAATATCAACTGCTCATGGGCGTAATAAGATACCCGGTAAAAGCTCCACAGTCCAACCAAATTCTTGTACTGTTAAATCATGCCAGTTCTTATAGCCCCAATTCCCCTACTTCTCCATATAGGTAGCCAGCGACAGTTGATCCTGTAGTACATATGAACTGAATCTTTTTTAGTTTTCTTGACCTTCAAGTCAACAATTTATTTTTAAGGCAACATGTTTAATGTAGCTGATGTTAACTTCCACCAAGCTCCTAAGTGATGTCTCCAAAGATCTCCCCAGAAACATCAAAGCCTGATTAGGAATAACCTTGCCCAACTCTGTCACCAGTATGGAAAACCCATGGAGGCAGATGCAGCAGGGAAGTAACATAACATGCTGTGTGATACAAATACATATTTTTATGAAGTCAAGCCATCTGGATTTTTAAAGACATTTCCCTATAATAGATCTCACGCCTTCATAAGCTTTTCATAATAAAACAAACAAACAAACAAACAAACAAAAAGCAGAGCAAAACAAAACTCCAAACCTTAACAACTGAACTACTGAGACTGCACACAGGGAAGTGTTGAATAGTTTCACAAAGTAACAAACTCTTTATGATCTATCCTGTGCTTTTCCAAAGGACTCCAAGGATTTTCCTCATTTAGATTTATGAAAGGACAGCATATTGATTATGTAACTGCCATCTGAGGTTTAATAATATATACAAGAAGTAAATGGGGTTGCTGAGGAATTTAACTGGTCTATAAATAGAGAGTGGCATCCCCATTAATTCATTAAAGGTGTATGGGAAGTGTAAGGTATTCCAATTAACATTTCAGAAGATTGTTGTAGCATGTTAGTTATGAACCAGCATTTGTCATTTTCTTTTTAGCTATTAAATTATATCTAATTCCCTTGCCAGGCTGGAGCTGTCTCCTTTGATAGCTCTCAAAGTTCCTAGAGAGGGCATATGAAAAATGTAAAGAGGTTTATCTTTCTCTCTTTTTCTTTCTTTCCCATCTCTTTTCCTTTCTTTTTCTCTGTTTCTTCTTCCTGCTCTTTTTCTCTTTCTTTCATTCTCTTTCTCTCCCACTCTTTCTGACTTTCTGCCAATTTTTCAGTTTTGCATTTTGCAGTATGCATGGGCTTGTTCACCCATCATCTGGTTTAAATAACCACTAGCTAGATATATCTTGCTTAACCACAACAACTGGCCTGGTACCAGACGAGCTTGATATTTATTTAACAAACAGCACTGTCTTCATGGATCTAAATTAGAGCCTTATTTGAAATACTTAAAGTGTACCCATTACTGTTTGCCCTCAGTGAAAATCCAAGTTCTGGTTACGTCCCTGCTCACTAGGATTAGAGCTGTCACAATATTTATTTAACAGGAGGAGGCATGCTAAGCCATGCTGCAAACACTGCTGTGCCAATATGAAGAGGAACTTTCTGCTTTTACAGCGTCTCTGTACTTGCTCTCTGTCTGTTACCCCCATTTTCACAGAGTCACAGAATCACAGAATTGTAGGGGCTGGAAGGGACCTCTGGAGATCATCTATTCCAACCCCCTGCTAAAATAGTTTCCCCACAGGCAGTTACACAGGAACACATCCAGGCGGGTTTTGAGTATCTGCAGAGAAGGAGACTCCACAACCTCTCTGGGCAGCTTGTTCCAGTGCTCTGTCACCCTCACAGCGAGGAAATTACTCCTTATGTTTATGCAGAACTTCCAGTGTTCCAGTATTTGCCCATTGCTCCTTGTCATGTAGCTGGGCACCAATGAAAAGAACCTGTCCCCATCCATCTTTGTAGCCCTCCACAGGACTCTCTCTAGATGATCCCTGTCCTTTTTGAAATGAGGAGCCCAGAACTGGACACAGTCGTCCAGATTTGGCTTCACCAGGGCAGAGTACAGAGGGGGAGGATCACCCCCCTCGACCTGCTGGCCAAGCTCTTTTTAATGCAGCCCAGGATCCTGTTGGCCTTCTTGGCCAAGAGGGCACACTGCTGGCTCATGGCCAACCTGTTGTCCACCACTTCTCTCTTCTGGCTGCCACTGCTGCCCTTCCAATGCTCCCCTGCCCCAGTGCCCCCCCTGATGGAGGGAGGGGGCTCATGCATGGCCTGTCTCTTCTGTCCCCACCTCTCCTGGTATCCTCTGTGCCACAAACGATGTGATCAGGGACACAGGAGATGCGGGAGCACAGAGTCCTGCCCTCTTGGCTCCTCATACCTGTGCATCAGTCCACCCTTGGTGGAGCTCATCCTGCACCACAAAACCTCTCCAGTTAATCATTAATCTAGATCAGTTGCCACAGTAGTGAGGAAAGGTTTGGATACCTCCTGACCTCATGGAAAAAAGCTCAGTGTAAATTGGGGTGTGGGGAGAGTGTTTTTCTTCTGTTTCACTGGGCAATGTGAATTGCCATTCCCACAGGGAACACGTAAGCAAATGCCCTTGATACAAGCTCTAGGACAACCCAGTCATTTCCCATTTTTTCTGAGATATAAAACACAGATCAGTCCCTCTGCTTCGCAAAGCTTGCTGAATTTCTGGAACTAGGCAAACGAAGAGAGGTGGTTTCATACCTCCAGCCCTCTAGACAGACAGCTGTACAAGGGACAGAAAAGCAGAGGTGGAAAGGTAGGAGGAAGCCTGTGCTAAGCAGTATACATATATTTTATGCTGATAATTCTGAAAGAACAAAGTTGCTATCTCAGGAAGTTAATATTTTTAGCCTGATTTCCTCTCCAATCATTCTGCCTGTCAGTTCCTTGCCAATAACTTTTGAACCAGTTGGCCAATTTCAATCAAGTTTGACAGACAGCTGAATGTCTGAATGGTGCAAAGTTCCCCCAGGATTTACAAGTGCCAGTGCCTATGGCAAGCAGAGAAACCACAGTCCACCACTGAAGGAAGTACCGTATCCCACAAGGGTTCAGCTTTCACAAAACAATAGGGATGGGTACCACGGCACAATAAATCCTCTGTGCAGGGTACCATCCCATATGACATTAGCACCTAGAGCATGAAAAGGTCTCTGAAGCCTGGAGGAAAAGAAGAGGGTAGGACAGGGGAAGGGGAGAGAGGAGTTTGGTCAGATGTCCTTTGGGGTAGATACATTGTAGTGTGAGTTAAACACAGCTCAAAGGAGCACTGCAGGCCCTTGAGGAAGGAGTGGGAGGAAAGCATGGTAAACCCTACAGTATCACAAAAGTTAGGGATGGAGAAAACACTCCCATTCAGTCTGCTAAGAGTATAATGAGGAAAGCAAATCCGACTGCTTTCAGCTAGCTCAACCTGCTCTCTGGGTGAGGAACACTCCTTTCAAGGGCTGAATTCCAGAGCCAACAGACTTGTAACAGTCAATTGTCATAACAGCTACAGATGGGAAAACCTGATAAAATGAATCTTGTATGGACAGAGGATTGAAACAGAGCTTGGGCAGGGATTGTAGCCAGGGAGGGATTAGTGACCATAAATACATCGAAAGGAAAGGACTCTGGGACACATGCATAGCTCAGCATAACACCACCATTTATAAACTTCTGTGTGTCCTAATTCATACCTCACCATTCATGGGCATTCTAGGAAATGCTGCAGAACTCAGACCCTGAATCTGAATGAAGAAAGAACCCGTTTCGTTTAACATTACTGCTGCTTTCAGAAATACCGTTGGTTTTTTGTTTGTTTGTTTGTTTTTTCTTTTTCCAAGGCCAACCAAAAGAAGCAGACATGTCTATTAACATATTTTTCATACAGTGCACTAAGTCCATGTTAGAGTTAACTTTGCTTCTGCATCTTCATCAGCAATGTGACATCCCTTACACCAATTTGATTTTACCTTGTCTGGGAGATGAAAGCAATTTATAAGTTTCAAAGAGCACAAACTGGCTGGAATCCAAACCCAGGAGTGTAGTGCTGAAAAGAGAATTGCTGGAGACTTTTATGTCTGGCATATGGTGTGCTACTTCCCTTTCTAATCTGGATAATGAAGGTCAGTACAAAGTGCTGAGTTGGTCTTGTTGGCCAAGATGTTTGATGACCTGCTCACACAGATGGGAATTTCAAATTCTGACCAACATGAACTAGGAAAAAGAAATCTAATCACTCACTTCACTGACAACTTTGAAATATGTGGATTTTCCCTCATTTCTGGCTATGTATTTCTATATAGGCAAAGACAGAAGTCATGAATGGGCTGGAGCAATGGAAGATTTCTACAAGCTCTACTACATGGGGCTGTTTGGTAGTGCACCTGGTGGGTCCTACTAGCACCTGTGACTAACTGAGAAGATAAATCCATTTGCTGGAGTAGCTTAGATTTCCAAAGTCCTTCACTGTATTCCAGCTGAACTGATTAGAGTCCAGCTCACTGGGAGTCATTACTGTCAATCCCACCAGCTGGCCTGAATTTTGCAAGGAGAAAGAAGCAACAACAAAAAAAGAAAACAAATCTATATTTCATGACTTTATGCAAACTGATTTTCCCCAAAGGGGATCTTATTCTTAACATTGTCACATCTTTATGATTCTCCTGTATGGCTTGGCTTGCTAGTGGAGCTTCTTCAAAAAAGAGAAGTATTTCAAGAGTTAAGTGTCAGCATCAATGAAATTAAGAGCATTTTGGATATAGATGAGATAAGGGCACATACAGCCTCTGGATATAGACACATGTAGAGGTAATGAATTCAATATCTAATGCACGATCTAAATTCCTGCATTCAGCCAAGTTATATTTATCACAGACTCTGCTTCTTAGAGTACAGTCATAGCTAGAGCATGATTGGAAGAGCAGTTCATTCCAGTTACCTCAGACTGTTTAGCAGCTGGATTTACCATAGATTTTGCTTGTCTGCCAATTCCTGGATTTTTCAGCATCTCCTTCACTTATTTGGCAAAAAGGAGGATAAAGTAACCATCTTTGGAGATGACTGTGCCAGCCTGGAAGCCTGTGTTTGGACAAACCCCCACATCTCCTTGCAGCGAATTGTTTGGTCATTGCTGGTTGTGATCCTGGTGATCACTCACTCATCAGTGAAAGAGTGGGGAAAATCCTTGGGGGAAAAAAAAAAAAAAAAAAGGACTGAACTTGAAGGTGGTTTCTACTTTGATAAGCTCAGTGCCTTTCCAAAGAGTGGACCTGCTTTAGCATGCCCTAGGACACCTGTAGGACCACAGCTGTGAGACCATGGGACCACAACTTCTCAGGAAACAACTTGTTGAACAACTGTGCCACCTCTCACGGCTGTCAGTAACAGAGTGGTATTTCTTTCTCCTGTCTTTTGACACCTGGCAGAGATATCTGGCAGTGGGTTGTCCTCCTGCCCACTCCAGCTCATGCACAGTGCAGTGGCAGCAGCCCTTCCTGGAGGTGCATCCAGCCCTGATCCAATGTGAAGACAGTTGTTCAGTTCAGGAGGAAGACTGAGGAAAGGGAAAATACCAATACAAATTTCTGTAGTTCCTCGTAAATCTGAGCAGAATTTCTCCTTGTCTGTGGACACATTTTTTAGCTATAAGAAAACTGAGTGTGCAAGTCTAAGAAGAGTTTGGGGAAAAGGAAGGAGAACTGGGGTAAGAAGGCCAACTTCAATACCTACTAAAAGCCATCTCCTCTGGTGCCATGTCTCCCTCCACCTTTAGTGTGTATGAGCCTAACGTGGGTCCAGTGGATGCCAGCATGAGACCCATTTCCACTCCAGCATTAGTTTACATTATCCTTCCCTCTGTCTGAGATACTTCTGGCTAGTCCAGCACAGGGATCTGTCACCAGCCCCATCCCCATCACAGGAAGATGAGCCTCCATCAATCCTAGAGAAAGGGTCAGGAATTTTTGTCACTCAATTTTCCTTTTTTCTCGTTCCCTTTTCCCTCTAGTAGTTTATTCAAGCCCAGAGAAAGAGCTTAGTCCCTAGCTCATGTAGAGCTCTGATGTATGCAAATCCTCCTTGTGCTCCCATGGCCCTCTTTTTTTCCCCTTCTTTCCTTTTAATTCTAGATTTGAAAATAAAATGCGAGCTGGCTGCACAGAGATCTCTCATGTGTGCAGCTTCCAATTGTGGCAAATTGGAACTGTCGATGCAAGCAGCTCAGATTTATTTATATATTTAAGAGGAAGGAGGGAGGAGAGGGAAGGGGAGGGGGTGATGCTAGTGGTGGAAAGGAAAAAGAAAAATAACAGATCCAAGCAAAAAGGGATTTGAATCTCAAATACTGCTCCCTGGCCTATATTATCCAAATCCCTCCAGCCTTGTCTGTGACTGCCTCTCGCCTAGTTAAAAACAACAGGCAAAAGATCAAAAATATTTTTCTTTTCCCCCACAACACTGAGAGTTGTTGAGTTTTTCAGCTGCCATTAGCCAACCAGAGTCTAACACCAAGACTGATGCAATTACTACTTGGTGCTTCAAAACATTAACATAGCTATTTATATAAATTAGTAACCTTAAGCCCAGGCGGTAGCATTATTACAGCATTACTAATTAAATCACAATAAGCTTAGTTTGCAGTAGAATTAATTATGAAGCTGACAAAGTGATATTGGAGATCTGATTGGCCTATTGTCAGTCATTACCCAATCAGTAATGAAACAGACAGGCAATGGAAATCAAAGCCTCTGCTCCAATGGCGCTGCTCCCGTTTCCTGGGAAGAAGGGCCACCACTTGGGCAGAGAAACATCAACATCCTCAGTCGAGCGCACGGCATTCAGCACTATGGGAAGGCACAAGAGGAGGCTGTCTCCTGCCATCTCTACAGTCCTCAGTCCCTGGGAATGAAAGTTACTCTTTTCCATGGCTAACAAAGAGATCATGGGCCTCTTTTGTGAGAGCAAGTGGTTGAACCTGCCTTTGTCACCGCTACTGGAGATTCTGATTCCAGTAGATTAGAGAACAGCCCTCAAAGATTTTTTTTTATGGTTATTGTAGGGAAGGGCAATGATTTGTTAAATCTGTTGTGGGTGCCTCTGTGATAAGTTATAAAGGGCTTGTAATGAAGAGCTGGCCAAAGGTCTTTCAAGCACTGCTTTTGACAGAAAGGGCAGTGGGACAAAGCCACCAACTCAGGAACTGCTCCCTTTGCAAGCAAATGGTGCTGTACCTGGGGGCAGGAGGAAAGGAGAGGGACCCTGCACAGCAGGGTGATCAACAGGAACTCAGGAGTGCAAGAGGTTTGGCTGGAGGAACCCTACAAAGAGCCTCTTTCACACTTGTTTGGCACTGTAGCATCCCAAGTAGACATCTAGTTGTCCTCTCTCCTGTGTTACACAAGGTCTCCTGCATAGCCAGAGCTTCTTGGAGCACAGAGCCCTTAACACCGAACAAAAGTATACTCGGTGATATCCTATGCATGTTTCATTAAAGAGAGAGCAACAGATTGGCAGGTGTCAGTTCAATCTGTAACTGCCTCACCTCCTTCTTGATAGACCTAAAATGATGAGCATGCCATGGAAATGCAAGTCAGCCAGCTGTCTTCCACTCCTGTTATCCATGACAGCAATTCAAAGCAACAAAGCACCTAGTATTTGGGGAAGAGGACAGATTCTGCTCTCTGCCTCAGAGGTATCATCCAGAAGAGGGAACTTTTTCTGAAAAATAGAGCAAACTGGTATGGAGTTGATCTTCCAAGCAGGTGGGAGATTTCCATGGAAAGATCTGGTACCGTGGAAAGACGTACTCAGTTGATGGAAGTGGAGAAGAGAGACAAGGTTTTGTTTCTGCACCAGTTAAAGAATTTGCAAAGTCCCGAGCAGTTGGGGATCACCATCAACTCCAGCCAACGATGGGACAGCAGATTTCTTCTCCATCTCAAGGGAAGCTCTTTGCTTCCTTTGAAGATGGGCAGAGTGATGCTTCAGGTTGTGTTTTTTATCCCAAACTGCATCCTGTATGACTCCCAGTGTCAAAGGCTGCTCTGTGCTCACAAGTTGTATCTCGCTAGCACATATGTCTTAAAACAGTGACCTGCAGCATCACCAACACAAAAAACCTTTGGGCTATCCAGAACAGGACACAAAGAAAATGCAGTGTCTAAACTAAAAAGCACAGGGCTCCCAGGACAGACTGCAGGATACAAGCCCCCTTGCTTTTTAAGTTGGTAGACTCAGAGCTGCTTAGGATACGTTCAGTGCTGCAGCACGCAGGGCTGCAGATTCAGGGGTGCTGCAGCACTCACTGCCTGGCAGAAATCCTGTTCACACCAGCTGAGGATCTGACCTATTTTATGCGCTGGTGACAGGGCTCCTGAAGTCACAGCCCCAAATCCATGGGTGTTTTGCCAGGATTAGGGTCTGCACACTAGCTGCAAAGGGAAGGACTGATACACTCCTTCTGTAGGTCCTGACTTTGAGGCTTACGTTCTTGTTGTTGCATAGGTCAGCAGATGGCACTGCTACATTTAGACTTAGAAGGTTTTTTTCCTCTTAGTGCACAAATGTGTTTTTGGTCCTAGAAGAAATGCTGCATTGCTGTTATTGTCTGCTCATCGCTGTTTGACTGCTGAGAGTCCAGCGCTCCCCTGACTGCTTAGCGCTCCCTGAGCACACGCCGCTGTTGATAACCACGTGATGGAATTTGGGCGGGGCAGTCTGGAAGTGGGGACTGTCTGCATGCTGGTTCCGGCCAGGTCTGTCCCAGGGTGGGAACAAAGACTATTATGCCAAGTTTATCCCCAGCCTCTACAAGGCAGGTTTCTTTTTCAGAGTTGCCACTTAATAAAGGCGTGCTGTAGCAGCAGCAGAATCTTTATCATTGCAGGACGTTGAGGTCACGCCTATGAGTAGCTGTGCTGGCTCAAATCCCCCCAGCCTAGAATCTGGTCTCTAACAGTGCAAAGAAGAAGGTGCTTTAGGAACAATAAGCAGATGAGACATTTCCAGTTAATACTCTCCCCCAACATTTTCACCCCAGGGTTATCTTCAGCTACATATTCTCTCTCTCTTCTGCCCTTTTTCAGTTTCCCCTGAAGCCCATCTATGTGATGGCACTCTCAAAATCCTTTAAAAAGGGCCCTCACTGCTGAACAACCTACTGCATGATGAGTACCCCTCTTTTTGCTTGCTATGAATCTGACTCATGTTAGCTTCATTTCATGGACTTCTGGGATGGATCAGTCCCACCCTGCTCAAGCCACTGGCAGGTTTGTAGCCCTTTGTCATTCCCCATTAGTTTCTGCAGAAGCCAGAGCACGTGGGGGAGAGAAGGGTGAGAGGGGAAGGCAAGCTGAAGCAGTGAGAATAGCAGCACAAAAGCAGGGACCACAAGCTGGTCTCAGCTACCCACAGCCATGCCTTTTGGCAGGCTCCGTCCTATCCCAGTGACAAGGTGGTGGACAGGGAGGCAGAACAGGCAGGGGATGGATCTGGGTGGGACAGGCTCCTTGTTATAACCCATATGGAAGGGTAAGAAGCCACTTTGCTTCGAGGTTTGCCAGGCCAGCCGGCAGCGTGGCCCAGAGCTACGACTGCTTGAAACATGAGGATATTCTATGATATGCCTGAAGACATTGGCAGGCATTTTAAGGAGGCAAAGGCTGAGAGCAAAGAAGAAAAGAAATCCCAAGGGAGAAACATAAAGTACATTTAGGCTTAATTTGGATGGGAAGGTGAGGAGACCCTGGAGGGATACCTGCTCTGGCAGTCCTCAAACTGCAGCCAAAATCCAGAAGAGGCTGCTGCTTATCTAGGGCTGAGCTGGGAGCAGCTGGAGTCCAAGGAAGTTGGTAAGTAGCTATCAGTGAGAACAGAGAGCCGTAGAGGGGGCAAGGACACTGGAAAGCAGCAAAAGCAATGCATTTGGAAGAAAGCCTCAGCCTCTTGACAAAATTTGTGTTCTTTCCACTTTATGGTCAAGGAGTTGCTTTCGCCCCAGAGAGCAGGGAGAGCCAGCTGCTCTCCAAGAGCTGGTGCAGGTGGTGAGGCAGATCCAGGCGGCTGCAGATGCAAAATGCAGAACTCTTCAGTGAGCCTGTTGCAGTAGTGTGATCTGATAAATGTATGCACAGCACTCACGATGGCAGCAGGGTCTTTGCGGTTAAAAAATCGGGAGCTGAGCTCATCTCTTGCAATCTGTGGAGACCTAGGGGGTAAGGATACAATCTGATCCTTTTTCTCCCAAAGGGAGAAAGCTCTGGAAGAAGCTATCTGAGGCCTTTGCTTTGCACTTCTGGCCAGCTGAGTGTATGCCAGGGTGCTGCCATAGGCTGTGTGGATAGCTGCTCAAGGGCAGGGGCTGCAGCATCCCAGGGAGGCGCTGCTCTGCTCAGAGATCCGGAAAGTGGAAGCAAGGATTTAAATGAGGAGAGAGAGTTTTTGCAAAGAGTGTGAGAAAATACATCTCCAGACATCAGAGGGGTGAACGTGAAGGACAGTTTGGCTCCACCTCAGGCAAAGGCAGCCTGCTGAGTGTGTGGGAAGAGTCCCTCTCACAAGCCTACATTTAGAACAGCTCCGCCGTGTCACTGCCAAGTCATGTGCCCAGGGAGACCATGCAGCTCCACAGAGCAAATAGTCAGCCCTGCCTTGAAACATTTATAGGTTTCTGAAGAACATCAAACATTGTGATGGTCATAAGGTGCCAAAAGCAAAGGGACAGTCCCTTGGATGGGGAAGCACATCCAAAACTCCCTCTGATTATTCTGAAGGTCCTTCCTCCCCCTCTCCCACTACCTTCCCATTTTAATTTGCAGATTGTAGGAGCAGGAAGGAATACAGGAGCCAAAGGATTTTGTCAGACTGAGTTGAAAGCAGCAGCAGCCGCTGTAGCAGCAGGCTGAGCCCAACCAGAAATGACCTCACCAAGCTGCTCATCTTCCTTGTTCATTTTTATCCCTGGCAAAAGCTCTGCCAAGCCAAAGTGTTCTGTGAAAGGCCAAGTGAGAGCATCCAGCCCACAGGAGGAACCCACCATCACTGCAGTATCACAGCTGCTCTTCTTGTGTTCATTATAACTAGGAAACCAGGCTGAACAGAGGAGCCAGGGCTATTTTTAAGCACCCTGGGTAGATCTTAGAAAACACAAGGTGGCCATAAATGCATGCACCATTTTTTTGCAGATGATTAGTTATGAATCAGGCTGGTGAATGAAAGAAGGCAGAAGCTGTGATATTAAATGATAAGCTGCAGAAAGAAGAATAGTCTTATTCTTCTGCCCAGCAGAATAGTCTTAGTGTACCTGGAAAGCACTGTTGTTTTTATTCCTTGAAGTGGATTTTTACAAGAAATAAAATGTTACTATGCTTTGTTTTCTTTTCCCTGGAGATAGCATCCAAATGTGATGCTAGGGCCTGGATTTCACCCAGCCTGGCATTTTGGGCAATCTCTTCTGTAAAAGCTGCAGTTGTTGGAAGCCAGGTCCTGATTTGGATCTCAGCACTCAGATCTGAACACAGGGTGTGATTGGAGGGAGTTTTGGTTTAGTGCCAACATGCAGGAAAGCATGGAGGTTGGCAAAAAGACACAAATCCACCAGCAAAATGTGTCTACAGATTTAAGGTCATCTTGGGCCCTGAGTCTTTGAAAGTGTGACTTAAAACAACTCTATTCTAGGTTTGAGAGAAGATGAAAAATGTGAAGGAAATGTCAAAAGCAATTGGGAACTAGAAGCTAGCTCTCCAGGAAGGAGGCAAAGAGAGGATTTTGAGGGCTGAGGCTTGAATATTTGCATCTTATAATTGGTGTTATGTGGTAGAAGCACTGGAGTTCAGGCCCTCCCAGTCCTCATTTCACACTCACCTGGAACAGGGCACTTAATAGGGCATCCAAAGCTGTTTTCCTCCTCACACGCATACCTCTGCAAGTTGAGCTTCTCAGGGGTCCCCTAGGTTAAATACTCCCAGTGTGAGAACAGCAGTCCTCAGCAAAGACCTATGCCCAGACAAGCTGTGATGCCCTAAAGCACAGTGCATGATCAAAAGGTTACCAAAATAGGACTGGATGTAAAACAGGTCCTGGCAAGGCAACAGCCAGCTTTTGACAAAACCATGGATAAGCCGACATTGACTAATGTTTTCCAGATCTCCACCCAAACATCAAACTTCAACTCAAAGTGCTGACTCGAAGACATGGCATGTATTCCCTCCTCAGTGCCTTGTCTCCATGCAGCCATTCTGCATTTTCTGCTTTTCTACGTTTCTCAGTTGGGCTTGAGACAGCAATAATGCCTCATTAATATGAGGTCTTCTTGTCCAGTAAGGTAAGAAAATGTGGAGGTGCTCAAACTTAAAGGAATCTGGGCAGTATAAATAGGTCAAAGCTTAGGAAAAATATGGCACCCCTTTAGGTGTAAAGCCTGGGAAGGAGATGATGAGATAGGAACAGGGAGAGACAACAGGTTAAGAAGTGGATAAAAAAGGAGGCGGGTCACAAACTGATGAGTAAAGATGATGGTACATCTCTGGTCAGTAGAAAAAGTGGACTAGTAAAAAAAGAGACAAGGAAAAACAGCATCAGGTTTTGGGGTCATTTTCATCAAACTGTAAAATTCTTGTAAGTACAGCATATGATACTAAACTGTAATCCCAGCAGCTGGATGCCTTTACCACTCTTTTAATCCTTCTGGTAGCACATTGTCCCTTAATGGTCTGCGTGTCTCACCCCAGCAGTGCCATGCCACCTGCCCCAACCTCCACTTTCCTTCCAGCAAAGCAATTCATGCAAGTGCCCAGAGGCAAAAGGCAGGAAAGGAGGGGCAAAGGGAGAGAGATTATTTCAGCTTTTTTTTCAAAGCAGGACAAGCAAATACTGTTAATATGCAGAATGCCTGTATATCTCAATTATACACCTCCCACAGGGGCCTATTACAGCTGCCCTGGGCAGCCAACATGTGTCAGCAGAGCAAACATTGAAGACTACCCCAACATACTCCAAAAATAAAAAGCACAGAAAGCAGGACATGCGCCTGTCAGCAGCTTCTTTCTTTTCCCCCTGCTCCTTAACCATGTGGTTTCCAGGTCTAGCTGCCAGGCCTATGCCTTATCATTTTAATGTATGCATGCAATTGCAACCCTCCCTCCCCTTCCACCCATCTCCCAATACATAGTGGAAACTGGGCAATCAGCTTGCTCCATCATAGCTTACGCAAGTTCAAATTACAAATGAAAGCT
>VXAV01000139.1:506415-536152 GCA_013399715.1 Alectura lathami | reverse complement strand
TCCCAGCAGTATAGATTGGAAGGGAAGAATAATGCCTTCCTAGTACAAGAATGTACTACCAATATATATGTTATTTCCAAAGCCCAGGTACCTTAAAAAAAAAAAAAATAGTAAAGAGAGAGAAATCTATCCTCAATAGACGTGGCGCTTTACAGAGATTTGTGCCCCTCAAAGAAGCAAAAACTCCAAGCTGTTTATAGGGTTCCATGCTTTTGTTCTGAAGGTTCACTCTACCAGTGCTCACAAACAGCCACAGCAGAGAACAACACAAACCCAGAGGTGGATTGATTTGGCAAAGCAAGTGCTAGAATTGATCATCCACTTCACTTTTTACTCCTGTGTCTTCTCCTGTCTGTTATTGTCTTGCCCCATAGACCTTTGTGCAGTCTTTGAGCTGAGGTTCTTGACAGAGTTTTACACCCATGCCAAAATGAGTGCGGAGTAGCTTGAAGGCACAAGTCATGCTAGGGAAAAAGGGCAAATCCAATTTTAGTAAATCCTTGACTGTGCATTTACTGGGAGCTGCCCAGTAGAATTCATAGCTTCTGCTTCTGCTGTTGCTGTAGCCATGCAAAGGCACTGTCCTTGGATGAGACATTGGAGCCCTACTGAAACCTAAATGTAGAGCCATGGCTGATGTCATTCCAGTGGTGAGAGGGTTAATGTGGAAGGGATGCTGTGGCAGAGAAGCTGGGCAATTGTGTGTCTTTTCTGTTTTAAACTTGATTTCCTGTGATTGAGCCAAGGAGAAAAACATCCAGAATTACTGCAAATAAGTGCAGAATGTTTTGAAGTCCCTGAAGAAGGACCTGGTCACAGAGCAGCCTGTTGACCCAGAAATAGCTCCCATCTTCGTAGATGTTTTCCTGACACATCATCCTCCGTGTATTACTGCACCTTCTTGGAACTATCGTGCTCATCCTTTCACTGTTTGCTGTTGTATCTTTCCATTATCTGAGAACACCGCATTGTTACCATTAGACTGATGCTTATCCACTCTTTGCCTTCCTTTTTTATCTTACATAGCCTGACTGCATTTCCTACCATGCAGGAAAATCTTTGTTGGCATGAAGAAATTCTTTCTGCCTATTATATTTTGCACTTTTTGTTTGCTGGTTCTGTTGGACAGAAAGTACTTTTTCTGTTACTTGCTACACATAGAAGGCTCAGCCAGGAAAAAGAGATGAGCTTCACTGTAGGCTAAAACCCAAAGGTCAGATTTAGGCTGTTCAGCACCTAGCACTTCTGAGGTGGTTTCGTATTTCCCTTCTGTTATAATGGCTAATTCAAAGCACTGAGCACTTTTGAAAATCTGATTTATTCGAAGTATCTGATGGAGAGGCAAAAGAAAGTATGACAGCCTCTATAAAAAGCAGAAACCAGGAGATTTTACTCTGCCATACGGCAGCAGTGGGGTACCCTTCCACTCCTCTGGGATAAGAACACAGTGGAAAGAAGTCAGACTTGTGCTGACCACAGACACAAACTGCATTGCTCCAATGGTACCCACATCTCCTAGAGAAGGTGTCCCCAGGGGCGCGTGCCATGAGATGCCACTTCCTGGTGCCCAGCTTGGTTGCCACCAAATCAGTTCATCATGAATATCTGTGTCCTTAAGCATAAAGTGCTAATGATCCCCGCAAGCGATATACCCAGCCAGAAGAGTCTCTTCAGCCTTGTGTCAGCCACGAGAAACTCGGCCTCAGAAAATGGCTTCCAGCCTGAAGATGTTACAATACTCTTTCATGAGACTGCTGACAATGCTTATATTACCCCAAATCTCATTATTTCCTCCATCAATTTTCTCTTCCTTGTATAAATTAGAGTGAATTACAGTATTCATTCAGAATAATGTATAGCCATGAACAAATTCACATCAGTCAGAAAGGGTACATTTATTCATGAACACTTGAGTGTTTATTTCAAGAATATTAGTACGGATAAATGAGCTTCAGCGATACCAGTGCTGTTAAGTAGCTGCGAGTATTCCTCCTGGAAGTGTACTTGAAGACTTTTTGAACAGCTCCTATTTATTACTCACACAATAGATTAGCTGAGCAGTTCCACATGCCTTCAGACAATTTTTTTTAAATAAAAAGAGATTCTTTCCTTTTTGCATGTCCCTCCCATACATCCCAGGAGTAGAAACAAGACTGCGCAACATGGATGACCACATGTACAGCATGAGTAGTAAATCAGAAATAGCTCTTACTCATTGCAAACCATTTGTAGTTGCAGCGGCATTTAAATTTGGCTGCACCAACTGTAGTTTGAACAGTTGCGAAACTGCAAGTAATCAACACTTTAATAAAACTCATGATCTGCTTGCAGATAGTCTGGCAAAGAGAAAACTGCTAAAGGAGCTAAATCATTTGCAGAAATCACTTTCAGAGGATGATTTGACCAACGCCAACAATATGGTATTCATGTGCAAAAGCTCTGGAAAGTTCTTTATGAATGGTCAGCTCCAGCAAAAAATGACTACAGAAAACAGAAAATTTTATCTTGCTATGGATCAGAGTTGCTTTACATGTTCATGGAGCAGAGGCAATATCTTGAGAAGACACCTACCCAAAGAAAGTACCCGTCTGTGCAGACTGCTGAGCTTGCTCAGTTCCACGGCTATGGCTGTCTTTGCAGTGCTACAGCAAGGTTTTATACAAGGTCTTTAAGTTTCAGGCATGTACTTGGAGTTTAGGTAAGCTGTGCAATCACATCAATTTATTTCTATATTGAGTTATTGTCTGCCTGAAGTCTGTAGAGTTACATGAGGCTACACCCAGCAGAGACTCTTCTTCAAAATACTTAGCTAATAGTTTACAGGGTGACTCAATAATTTAAGAGGATTAGTAGCTAGGAATTAAGCCTTGCAGCTATGCATAGCTCGTTTAGTTCCACTCCAAATTTATAATTATCTGATGGTTGTTTGGTGGCCTAGGTGAACTGAATTACCACTTTCAGCCTGTTTTGAAGGAGACTGCTGTGTACTTATCACAGGCACCACATCTCCATCATAAATGGTTTGGCAGTGTAGCAGCTGGGAAAATAAATAAATAAATAAATAAAAACTAACCTCCAAGGACTGACTGCTGAAGCACTCATCTCTCTGCTAAGAAGATTTTGTGGCAGGGCCCCAGGGTGAGGACCCCAGGACAGGCTTCACACAGGCCACCCCAAACCCTCCTCTGCGCTGACAGATGGGCAATGTTTGTATGGAGCTAAAGGCAAGAGGATCTTTATCCTACTTGAATTACTGATTCAACCTGGTCTGCCACTGTGGCATTTCCAACCCTCCCTGCAACCTTTGTTCTGAGCATTAGAATTATTATAAAGCCCCATTTCAGTGAGCAAATGTTATTAATGTGCTCTACTATCACCTTGACACTTTCAGTATTCCTTCACCTGATTGGCTTATCACAGAACAACTCCTCCCAGGCTGGATGGTGGGGCTGGATGGAAGCCCATCAGAGCACCACCTCCAAGAAAGGCTGGCACAGGAGAGTGTGCTGCTGCAGATCCCGTGACAGGAAATAAACATTTCTCTGACCCAGGGCTTCTTTCCATGCTGGAGCTGCCACCTAGGCAGGGAGTTGGCAGGAGGAAACAGGACCTCATGGTGGATGCAGGGAGGATCGGGAAGGATGGAAGGAAAACGGATCTGGTGTTTCTGCCTCAGGGAAATAAACCCCAGTGTTTTGGGCAAACAGCCAGGCTGGGAGTTAGTGAGTAGTCAATGCATGAGGAGGGCTGTTGCCTTGCTGCAGGGTGGGTTAGAGAGGTCATTTTCTCCCTACAGTAAATGGGATTGGAGACTTGGAAGACACTGGACATGCAATGTGCTGGGTGGAAATCTGAGCAGCATGGGCTGGCTACTTGGAATTGGCAGCACATAGGGCTCCTTGTTCAGGCAGCTGGAAAAGGATTCAGAGGGCATTGGTAGAGTGTATCCAGACCTGGCCTAAGCAGGGGACAGCTTTGGGTAATGACACTGGCCAAGCCACCTGGAAAATGTGTTTGGGACAGTGAAGGAACTGCAGACAGTGCTAAGAAGTAAAAAAGCACCTGCTGCAATAGCAGGGAGCACCAGATGAGCCCAGAGATGGGTCCTAGGAGCCGTGTGGGCAGCCTCATCAGATTCTCTATTTTTCTTTCTTCTGGTGAAAAGGTGCTGAACCTTTTCGTTTTCCTTTTCTCATGCCTGCAGAAGAGGAAAAATAAAATGCTTCTTTTGAGGCATTCACACCCACTGACTCTAGCAAAGTTGTATTAAAAAGGCAAGGCAGGGAAAAACCGATCAAGTAAAAATAAAAATCCATTAAAATCCCATTTGCTTTTACACGTAGTGCTTATTTGCAGGAGGTGAATAGTCAGAGCCAAAGACTATAATCCTATGGCACGCGTGGCTCTATGATGAGAGGACACCGA
Source organism: Alectura lathami (assembly GCA_013399715.1). NCBI lineage: Eukaryota > Metazoa > Chordata > Aves > Galliformes > Megapodiidae > Alectura > Alectura lathami. The sequence goes on along the minus strand of VXAV01000139.1, from coordinate 531,727 downwards.
TCCAGCCCCAGTGTCAGCATGGCAAATAGCTCCCTTCTGAGAGGGGACAGCCTTCCTCCAGTGCCGTCTTTCAGGGCAGCCTCCTGTACCTGCAGCCCATAGAAACTGATCCTTGCCATTTTTCAGATGGCGAATGCAAAGTTTTCTTAAAATTCAGCTAGACCAAAACATCTCCCCCAGCAGCCATTCTGCTGACGCCCAGCTCAAGACAACCATGGTCTCGGCTCGATCAGCCTAATGGCTGCAGAGTGACCCATCACTCAGCATAGGGCCAGAGAGATTCTCCCCTTCCAGAAGATCCCTGGATGGTTTGCTTACTGACATTTATATCCCCTTTACGCCACAGAAGTGATTCAGGAAGGACCCAACAAGGGTCAGGGCTGAGCTACTGAATATTTGTAGCTTCAGGCCCTTTAGCCAGGGACACATCCAGCATACTTCAGAGCTGTTCTGTTCTAAAGCACCTCCTGGCTGCTCCAGGCCTCAGGAGGGTTATTTAGACTGTCTTGAGCTGTCTGCTCTGACAGTGATGAGGTGGCAACAGCCATTTCAGAACTGATCTGGTGGCAAGGAACGGGCTAATTGCTGACCCTCACTTACTTAAGACTTTCTTTCGGTGCTAAAAAAAATCTCTATGTGTCTCAGAGTGACGCAGCCCCTTTTTCTCCACCTGTTCTTCACAGTGTCAGGGCAGGTTTTAGGAGAAATCTCTTCCAGCAATGCAGACAAATTACAGTTCCTTTTGTTTAAACTGAAACGCTGTCTGCCATTTTGTTTTTTTGTTTTCATTTAAAGACACTGAATTGGCATTTTCTGCTAAACGTTGTGCAAGTCAGAAGCCAGCCAGCCAGCTAAAGCCTCTACCAAGAGGACCACCGCAGCTGGTCCTTCTGAAGGCCAGCCTTTGAGAGCACTGCTGGAAGTAGTGCACCTTCATTGGTGGTGCAGGGCTGACAGCCAGACCTCCTTCAGCCATGGTCCCTTCTTGCCTCCATCCTGCAAGTGCTGCAAATACAGAACTGATCAATAAGGGTTTTTTTATTTGATGAACAGGATAAGCTAAAATGTGGTGACGAGGTTGTCAAGAACCGCTGGGGTGATCACTTCATTTCTTCCTGTCCATCACATGGTCTCTGAAGATGTCTGCAGCCTTCAGCAAGGTTTTCCAAGGATATTTTTTTGCCTGAGGGCCTGGACTTTGGGAAGCCTCTGCCCAAACTAAGGTCCTGGCGTGGCAGCATGCTGGTCCTGGCCCTACTTTCCGCTCTTTTCACCACCTGAGGATGCCTCTGGCTCTTCTTCGCTCCTTTTCTCATTCACCGCTCCCCAGAGGACAACAGCACTTTAAAAATGGATTTAGGGATTCTCCACAAGGAGAAAACAAGGAAACCCAGTGACAACAACCTAATCAGCAAACAGCTGAGCCAGGGATAAATTCACACGGAAGGCCTGTGTTTGTTTATTACTAATGGGTAACGGAGATGATAACCTTTTAATCCGAAACCATAATGAAATATGCATATTTGTTAATGTGCAACTATAAAATGCAAATCTAGCAAACACAATGGGGAAGGGCAAAGAAAGCGCTCGGCACCAATCCTAATTTATTCCTTTGGCTTCAGACATTTATCCAAATTGAGTTGTGTATGTAATATAAAGTGAAATGAATATGTAATTGTAATGTATATGTATAACCATTTTCATCTCAAATATGCCAACTCTTTATCATAATAGGAAGTAATACATATTTTGCCGAATAAAAGGTTACCTATTAAAATATTTTTATACCCTTCCCATCCCACGCTTTTGTGCTCTGTGTAAAAGCTCTATTTACATAGAAACAATTTCTGATTTTCCCTTCCAAGCCACACTACCCAAATTCAAAAGATTTAAAAGATTAACAAAGTAGAATCAGGAAGATTTTTACAGAAAGTTCTTTCTTTGTCACTCTCCTCTCTTCCAAACAGCACAGAGATTGCTCTCCTAAATTTCAATTTAAAACAATGGCTAAAAAACCAGGCAATTTCCCCCTTTTATTTCCAATCCCCAAAGAAACAGCTTTCCCCTATTGCTGTCAGAGTAACTGCATATTCATCTACATATTCATGCAGTAACAACTAATCTTTATTGCTAGTCCTGGTCATCACTGCTTTTGTAAATCATCTCTTTGGCAGACTGGCAGACTGAGAGCCAGAACCAGCTTCACACACTGTATGTGAGAAGATCTGCATCAATTTGTGAATATCATGATTTGGGAAGAGACCAGAAAAATAAAGATTTGAGACAAATCCTCTTTTCCTCAGCTCACCTGCAATCAGACCTCTTCCTGCAATGGAAAAGTTCAGGTAGTTTTTCTTCTTTTTCTTTTATCTCTCTGGTTTTTTTTTTTTTTTTTTTTTTTTTTTTTTTTTTTTGTGGGACCATCATGCTTGTGATTCCCGGGCTATTGTGTTGTGAGGAGTATTTTTGACTGAAATTTAGTATGGCTTAATTGTCTGAAATATGAATGCACTGCCAGGAAGTCAATAGCAATGTTTCCATTGACTTTACTGAGCAACAGACCAGAGGAGTTAAGGCAGAGCACAAAGGATTTTGTAATTAACCTCCACCCATTGCTTCTTCCGTCCCTCCTGACTCCTTTGTTCATTTTCCCACTGCTGCCATAACTATACCCTGCATTTACTCAGTCCTGCCCAGTGCATTCACCAATTTCCTCTCTTGTCTTCTAAACAAAGCTCTTGCTACCTCTTTGTGCTTTCTGACCCTCCTGAGGACTGGAGCAATGTACCAATAACCAGAAGAGCAGAGCAAATCCCATTTCTCACAGCCACAAATTCTACATATTTGGGAGCTTTAGAGGAACATCCGAAGTCCCGGTGACATTAAAGCTGAATAATTCTCCGTTCTCTTTTAAAATACTCCTGAAAGGTGAAGGAAAAATTATTTTGTTGTAGGGCTATAAAGGATTCTCATAAGTTTCGGGAGTCAGCAGATCTGCTCTTTTCGTGTTGCCCTGAGCTAGACTAAAGCAGCCTTAGAGCAACTTGCCCCAGAATGCCAGTGCTTCATCCACCCATGGCCTTGTGGCCCCACTCTTCTTCCTCAGCCCCCTGGGATGCTGAATCCAGCAGCAGCCAGAGCCAGAGCATGGCCACAGCTCTTGCAGAGGAGCAACCAGAGGTCTTTAGAAGGGGGTCCCTTTTTCTCCAGAACATTTATCTGCTTCTCAAATCATTAATGAGGAAAGCAGCCAGGAAGCACCATGCTTAACCTCCTTCTCCCCGTGGGGACCATCCAGCGAGATGATGCTCTGCAGAAGGGTGGAATGGGAGCAGAGGCCCATTTGCTTGTGAAGAAGGCAGGTGAAGGGGCAGGGGAGGAAAGGCAGCTGGCCAAATGAGAAGCGCTCCTCTAAAAGCCTTCCATCATTTCAGACTCATAAATCATGATGCAGATTAATGAGAAATTAATGCAGTGCAGAAATTACTGGGGGTGAGGAGCTGTCGGTCAGCAGCAGGAGTGACTGCGTGCGAGACAAAGCAGTGAAGATCTCCAAAAAGAGAGAGGGCTTGGCAGCCTGGACTTGTTCTTTAATGAGGAAAGACAGAGAGGTCAGCATGGGAACAAGATAGTGTGCGGCTGCATCTGGGAGACAAGGGGCACTATTTAAAAATCCTGTCAAAAGACTCTCCAGACTGATTTGTATTAAACCCTTTTTCACATCTTCTAATGAAAAATCCTCCTGCATCAAATCATAATGTATAAGCCTTAAAAGAGAGACAGAGAGTGTGTGTGCACAAGAGAGAGTGGGAAAAAATCAAAGGGTAGAGGTTAATTTCAGTATGCGCTCCCTCTGTTTGGGGAAAAAATTAACACAGATGAGGAAAATAGCCTACTTTACCTCCTGTTCTTTCCTCTTCAACCCTCCAGTGGCATTATTTTAAGCATTTAACTTTCTGATAACAGTTAGGCTGGTTACATTTTCTCTCCATTTAGTAGTGGGTTTGAGCGCATCATTTAGTACCGCACTGGAAGGGATGGAGCAGGCACATGACAGATGATTCACTTTGCTGGTGCTCAGGCATTTGGGGCTAACAGGTAGCTTAGTGTGTTGTTGGTTCAAGCTCTCTGAGGCTCTCTACAGAGCAGAGCATGCAGAAGTGGGGAGAGAGTGAAAACTGACCTTCCTCCTTATTATTTTATATCTAAGGGAGGTGAGTACTGTCATCTTCTAAGGTAAATTTTCTCTCTCTTCTCTTCCATAAAAAGTGTTCTCGCTGTGATTCGAGCCAAAAAAAAGTATAAATTGAGCCCTGATGTCCCAGCCCATCCATGCAAATTTGCAGCAGCAGTGACAGAAACTCGTGGGAGTCATTCTGGAGAATGTGGACGTTCCACAGCAGGTAGGGAGTCTTTATGTAAATGCCACAGTAGTACCTTCATTTATGGCTCCTGTTGATCCCACCGCCTGCAGGATGCCTGTAACCATAGCAATGGGCTCAAATAGGAAGGTTTCCTATTGTGTGTAGAATAGACAGTGGCAGCTGATGGTATCAGCAGAAAGAAGTATCCAGACAGAGCCACCCTGGATGATTGGTGGATAATGGGAGAGCACGCTCATAGCCCAGGCAGCTGATGATCCATAACAATCGTGGCAAGTCAGGTAGACAGCCGTGCTCAGCCACCATGGGGATGGGCATGAGAAAGGAACAGAAAGGGGACTGAGGAGAAATGAGGAGAAATGTTCAGCTAGCTCAGATGTGAATACATCCAGACGTCACTATGCACCATAGCTAACAGGGCTATGTGCACACAGCCCAAACTCCTGCTCAGTGTGTGCAAATTGTTCAGCTCAGCAGTGGGGTTGGGGCAACGACAGGCCCAGGTCCCATTGCTTGAGCTATTTGAGGGACACAGTGAAGAAGATGCTTGGTGTTTGCAAGAGACCTGAGTGGTCCCAAGATACAAACAAGTAGGACACAGTGCCTTTCTTTGCATGGGCACCTGAGGACATGGTGAATTGTATTCCAAAGCATACAGATTTTGATATCGGCATTTTCTAATGCAATATGACATTCTTACCAACAAATGTCTCCTAAGATCTCTTACATACTCTCTCTTACATACTCAGAGATGTGGGGACCCCACAGGTAGAATCAACTTTATCTGAGCCTAGGTGCACCACAAGTCTCTCAGACATCAGACAGGCAGTATATTCATGCAGATATCCTCCCTGACAGCTTCTTTGGCTTTTAAGAGATGCCGTCTTTAATACTGCATCATTGGGTGGAATGTCTTTTTATTTTTTTATTTTTTTTAAATCTGCTCACATGCACAAACAAAGGATAAAATACAAGTGGAGAAAAAAGAAATCACAGAAAGGACCCTATTTATCAAAAAAACAATGGCTCAGTAGTTGCGGTGAAATAGAGATATTGTTACTTAGCGATAATAAGGGAAAAAAAACTATTGTCAAAATGATAAGGCCATTTCTGTTGTCTCCCCAAGTGATAATATCTCTGATACCACTAGTGCCAGAGTATTGTTAGGATATTTCATGGCAAGTGTTAGACAGAATGAGTTATACACTAAGCCCACAGCTAACTCCAAAGCCTCCAACTTCACCTCCCCTTATATCCCTGTTGACACAACAGCCTCTTCTTTAATACTATTGCAGCACTGGTTTCTATTCCCCATGGCTTTTTGTCTGCTTCCGTTTAAATGTAACACTGCTCCTGAGCTGGTTGACAAGGTACCTTTCACTGATAAGTAGCCCAACTTTGTCTTGCGATAGGTCATCACAAAGTCAGACTATCACATCTTGTTAAATGTAGGAAATGCTGTTAGACGTGCCAGCCNAAAAAAAAAAAAAAAAAAAAAGTAATAACATTGAACAAGAATACAGAGATCTGTTGAAGATGGCTGGCAGAAGCCCTGATGTTCTTGTAGAGTCTAGAGATAAAATTTACCCATCTGCTCGGAAGCGGAGGTTTTCCTCTTGCTAGGATCTGATGTGAGTGTGCCTTCAGCAGAACATCCCACAGCAGCTACAGCTCCACAGCCAATTTTCCTTTTTGTTAAATGCAGTTTCCTTTTTTCTCTCTATATATATAATATATATATATTATATTATTGTACTCCTGTTCTGGGAGCAAGCATGCTGTCAGGATCTGTGTCTTGGAGGGGTGGGACAAGAACTCCAGTGCCCCAGACAAGAGGCACACAGTTCCTTGTCTCATGGGCCATTCCTAAAATCTGGGATGGCAAAGTGTCCAGGAGACTTCCGTCCAATGCTAGGAAAAGGTCTGTCTTTCAGAATTGTCCACTGGAAGATGCATGGTAACATGTCAATTTTTTAAGTGCACCCTACAGTCAATCAGTAAGGAAAAACCCAAATCCTGCTCAAACTGTCAATTTTTGATAATCAATATTTAGTATCTCATTAAGAAGTAACAATTCAAACACAATCATACTCCTGACTTTTCTCTCCTCTGCTTGAAGCTAAGGAAACAGAGCTCCTGGTGCACTTTCTGCGAGTCTCAAAAGCCTTTGTTGAAGGTGGATCTTTGCCCTGTCCTCTGCACAAACACGAACAGCCTCGGGCAAGAAAAAATGCAGGTATTAGCTGGATGGCCAGAGTGCAGCCAGCTCTGGTGTAGACTGTGGCTGTCCATCAACCACCCAGCACACGGCCAAAGGACTGTGCTTGGGCAGATGTGACAGACATTTATGTATTATTTCCTCAAATGTCTTCGCCCCTGTCTTCAGAAGCTGTGAGAGTGACGCTGCCAGAAATAAATGAATAAACAAACAGAGCAGCATCCTGCAAGTTCCCCATGGAAAGTGATGTGAGAAGCTTCAGCAATGAGGGCTGTGGAGGAAACAGATTGGGGAGGGTTTTCTTTTTTTTTTTTCTTTTTAAACTAAATATTTGAGGCACACCATGGGAGCTGAGCAGCAGTGTGGTAAGTATATCAAACACAGAGAATCCCCAGATTATCTGCTCTGAAGGCATTAGCTGGCTGCTGAAAACAGTCATCTTCAACCTGTGGAGTTAGGACAGGTGCAAAAATAAGGAAAAGTAAATAAATAGAGTGTGAAACAGGACCGGGAATTAAACCATCCCGAACAAGCCATCTGAATAGAGTGAGGAAAATCAGTATTTCTGCTGTCTGTCTGTCTTCTGCAGTCCTTTTCTCTCCCCCTTTCCTGCACCATTACCTGCTTTGGAAAGCAAGCTGATGAAGAGCTACACAGCTAATCAGGATGGGGGCAGCTGCTCTCTTCAAACAATTTCTTAAATGCCTCGCTCAAGTCATCCATCTCCTCTTTGTCTCTGCTTCGCATCTTCAGGAGGCCTTTAAAGAACAGGGTGTAACATGTGGAGCCGAGCAGTTGGCAAACGCTGATTTTAAGTGTGTTTGTACATTTGCAGATTGATCCTGGAATGATCAAAGATAAATAATCTCCCTGGTGCTCCTTTGTAAAAACTAATGAAACTTGGGGAGAGAGGCAGGGAGGCAGCTGAAGGCAGGTTCACATTTCTGCGATTTTTTTGATCACTTCATTGTAATTACTACAACAATTTTTCCCACCCATCCCCCTTCCTGGCGCCCTCACTCCCCTCATCTCCCCTAAATACGTCTACTAATAATTAGACCCACTGCATATATCTTGGCCCAGCAACAACAACCTCAGGAGCCTCCCTGTTGCAGAACTCCCTACTTTGTCTGCCTGTGCCCACCCTCTATCTCATTTATAGGCAAGTGCATGCTGGGGAAAGATACGAGTGACCTCCAGGAGAGCAAAGGCTTCATCTGCCCTCCCTCCAATGATGCCCACACCTGGGGCCAGGGGCAGGAGTGAGCAGGAAAAAGGGAGCCCCTGAAGCAGCCTTTGCTGCCCATCTGTGAGATCACAGCGCATGCTGACGCTGTTTGCACAGACACCTGCATGGAAATTAAATAAAACCACAAAATTCATGATGGTATTAATGCCATCCCTGGGATGAATAAAATATCTGAAAGGAACCTTTGGTCGGCTGGTTTAGCCTGCAGCCCTTCCTGACATCTTTGTGCTACCTTTCTTGCTCATATAGGGTTGTAATGAGCATCATTTCCAGATCAGCCATAAGGGGCACTGAAGTATATCTTCTGAAAGTTCACGCTACTCTCTTAGCTTTGCTAATTCATTACGCAGAAGGTGGACAGAAATATTGCTTGGAGAATCGTACAATCATAAAGGTTGGAAAAGACCTTTAAGATCATCTAGTCCAACCGTCAAACTAACACCACTATGCCCACTAAATCATGTCCCTAAGTGGCACATCTACACATTTCTTAAACACCTCCAGGGAAGGAGACACCATCACCTCCCCGGGCAGCCTGTCCCACTGCCTGACCACTCTCTCAGAGAAGAAATTTTCCTAACATCCAAGTGAACCTCCCCTGGCACAGCATGAGACCATTACCAATCATTGTGTCATTCCTTATCTGGGACAAGAGGCCGACCCTCACCTCACTATAGCCTCCTTTAAGGTAGTTGTAGAGAGCAATGCGGTCTCACCTGAGCCTTCAATAAGGCAAGCTGGCGCATGTCTGGGCATGCCCGGGCAAGTCCGGGCTAGTCCTGGCATGTCTGTGCGGCAGGTCCTGGCAAGTCTGGCCATGTCTTGGCAAATCCGGTAATTGCTTCCCTTTTACGTTGAGATCTAAAAGTTGGTACTATCGTGTAATAATTTGCAATGTCATTTAAAACATTTAGCAATGAATGACTGTGATAGTTTTCATACCTGTGAATTCAAAGTCTTTCTGCTCCAAACTTCTAATAATTTTGTAGTGTTCATAGACAACATGCACAGACAGACTCTACATTCATACATATATCGACGTAAAATGATCTAAAAGCTTTCACTTTGCCTTTCACACAGGAAAGGGACTCATAAGAAAACATGCAATCAGAGCACTCTCAATTGGCCACTGTCTCTGTTCTCCATCAGCATCTGAAGCCACCACAGACTAAGCTGACATCAGGACTGATTCCAGGCAGCAGCACCGCACACTCATTTTCCCTCTGGGCTGCTCCCAACTTCTAGGATCAAATTACACCGCCAGTGCTGGTGAAGCTGGACCCAGGCTTGAACTTGGCATGTGAGCTTGCCATCACATTCATTTGCTATCACATTACCATTCCCAGGATAAAGAATTAACGATGGTGCCTTTCCCAACAAAGAAGCAGCAGAAGCAGCCCAAAGTTTCTGATCCTGTGGATTGTTGTAGCTGTTTAGACTCTACAAATATGCCTGGCACTTTGCTCTCTGTTGGATTTGATAGATGTTAGCCAAACTTCACAAATCATCCCTGAATATTGATAGGGAAGTTTTAGTGGAAGCATTCAGCTAAAACCAAGCCAGCAGAAGACAGGGAAGAAAGGGAAAGAAAACATTAGAAAGGGTTATGGCTGGATTTGCTGAACAAATGAGCTCTCTTGTGACTATGAGATCTCATCATACTCCTCTCAATTTTGTTGTAGGAAGCAGCGTAAGGCAATGACTGACCTTCAAGTACAGGATGGGAATATGCAGGCTGATTCTTAACAAGAAAACCCGCCTAAAAGTGTATAATCAGATTTCCCCACAGGAGATCTTTTTCGTCATTGCTGTTTAATCTCTCCTACCATACAGCTGTGTGTGCTTTTAAAACAGATCGATTATGCATTAAAACCAAACCAAAACAACATCAACAAAACAAAACTAGAAGATATTATGGTTTTGTCTGTCACGTGAAATCAGCTGAAGTGGAGGTGGGGATCAGAAGCACTCAGCTGGCCTACAAAATCCCTGAGCTCTCTGGTTGCAGACGATAGATGCCAAACATGGGTACACGCAGAGCCGTGTGCCGAACGTCCTGCCGGCCACATGCAGCCAGCCCTCCCCGAACCTTCACATCGCATTGATGTTGCTCGGATTGTAACAACGCATCGGGGCCACGAGGACTGGGGGCTGCACGAGAACGGGGCAGGGTGTGGTCCCTTCCCCAGGGACCAACAGGGCGAATGATGGTGGGAAGGTGAACATCAGCCCAGGTCTGGAGGGAGAGGCGACGTCCTCGGACTGTAACGGTGAGTTATAAGAAACTGCTCAGACAGTTCCCACCCATCCTTGATGGGATTTAGCTGGTCAATTTTTAAATGGTTTCAAACCTTTCGGGCAGTGGAGGGGAATCATTCCCACAAAAGAGTTTTGCACAAGAGTTGTCACTTGAACCAAAATTTACCCAATTTTACTCCAGATTTCGAACCACAAGGCCAAAATCATCCACGAGAGGTCATTGCCTCCAAGGTCAGGAGTGGCAGACCCTTTTATACACTTATAACACTGGGTCCTAACCCCAAGCCCTTCTGTCTCAGCACGAAGCCTTTTATCCAGGTCCCTTAGGGTTTAATTTTCACCCCAACATTTAAGCAAGGAAGAGGACTGTGAGAGGAGGAGCTTGTGGGCTGGGCCTCTCTCCAATCTCTTTTATGAACTGTATTCACCTCTCACATGAAAATGATAAGGCACTGAACAATTAAAAATTGAATTCCAGTCTTGTCAGTGCAGGATCAGACAGAAACGCTGCCTAACTTTACTCACTGTGGTTTATAGTTTTTTTCTTGTTGTCTCCCTGCAAGCAGGTCCCTGGGCTATTTGATTTATTCTTTGCCATCTGAAATGCATAAAAGATATGGCACTCTCACTCCCCCATGAATCTTCCGCATTTTTGTTCAAAATTTTACTGGAGGTGACATGACAAATTACCGCCAGAGTCAATTTGTGCTGGAGGAGGGCATCATTAAAAAAGCAGAAGAATAGGGACAAAAAAAANAAAAAAAAAAAAAAAAAAAAAAAAAAAAAAAAAAAGGGTAAAGGGAGGACCTCTTTGAATATGTCATGCTCCAGAGCAGTGCTACTAGGATGAGTCTGGCAGACTAATTACCTACACAACAGGTTCGTGGATTCAGGAGAAAGGGAGAACTCAAAAGCTCATTTGACCCATTCAGTAGAGCGGCTCTGCTTCTTGTCATCTATTTTGGAGGGGGCAGGGGAGCAGAGGGAGGCAGGACGTTTCACAGCATCGCTCAGCACTAAGCCTCTCCAGCCTTCCCGTGTCCCCATCACAGTGTCTTTGTCCCAGTCCCCTCCGGTGGCAGTCTCTTGCATGGCCCCATCCGTCTCTAACCCCAAACTTCATAGGCAGGTAAGAGATCATTCAGTTATGGCAGGTGCTTCACAGTTTGCACTGTGTGAAGGCTTTGGTCTTCAGTTCAGCTCAGAACAGTCAAGCAGCAACAGGTAAATCTATACAGTAAAATAAATGTTTAACGTGGTTTTTTTTTTTGGTTTGTTTCTTTTGTTTTGCTTTGTTTTGTTTTTCCCCAAGGAAAAACACTATAGTAAGTAGTATTATAATGAATCATGTTGCCATGTGTTACTTCTCCCACATCTTCACAAAGGTGTTGGAAGGTTAGTTTGTTTGTGTGGTGTGCAGTGTCCCTGGTGTTTGCTTCTGTATCTTGCTTCAACACTTTCTGCAGACAGAAAACTTATCTCTCTTTCTGCAGGGTTGGGGACAGTTTTCTTTGTAAACAACTATTTTCACCACAAATGCCAAGGTATCAGCTGGGATCAAATTCTGAAATACCTGTGAAAGTATCTGTTTTCACACATGGCTGCTAGCAAAGTAAATATTAGTGAGATTATGCACCGTTCTGAGTAACACTGGATCTGGGATGTTTGGTCTCCATTGATCCTACAGGACCAATGTTAGCGTTTTGAGTCCTCACCTAGAGCCAATTCGTCTCAGGTGTGACTTTGTACTTTCACTTCCTGAGGATATCTGTCACAGGTGCTACTTTTGTACACAGAATACATGTTACAACAATTGAAAGATCACAGGTATTATTTCTGTTTACGCTTGGGTTACTGGCAAAAGAAAATGCAGAAGAGCACTTGGGTTTTAGCACAAACAAAATCTAAGGATCTTTTTAAATCACTGCACCAGGCTTAGTAGATGCATCCTGCCTGGATGCACCTGGATCACTGCTCAATTTACAATACACAGCATGTCTGGCTTAAATAATTTTTTATTTTAAGTATACTGACAGTAGGACACAGTTGCCATGCACGCAAACATATCCCGTGCACCTTAATGGACGTGGTCCGTTGTGCAACCAGCCTATGCCCAGGTAAGGGCCACCTAGGCTCACAGCCAGACATCCAAGCAACACAGCGTTAAACTGCAGCATTTAGGCAGGTGATGCTCCAGGGAGGCTCCCTCTGGAAAGCCCCACGAAGTGTGGTGGATCCCAATACCATCTGGATTTCATGGGATCTAAAGATACTCCCAGTCAGATGTTCTTAGACTCTTTTAACTCACTGAAGATTTCCAGATGATTTAATTTGAAAAGGGCTTTGAAACCATCAAGCCCCAGTCTCCTGTTACTGCAAGCAGCAAGATATTCAACACTTGTCTAAGACTTTGGCCTTGCACTATCTTTTGAAAAGAAGATGGTGCGTGGAACCTGTTAGCTGTCATCCTAAATCTATCTGTAGGTGGTTTGCTACCTGTTTTCCCCTTTGAAATACATTTCTAGCACCTGTGCTTTTCTTTACTCGAGCCTGTTGATTCTCCATCCAGATGTTCATCTTCTGGATTTTTTTTTTTTTTTTTGGTGGTTGCTTCCTGTAGGAAAAGAACAGCCCAGAAAACAGAGTGAATGTTAAGTCATAATGAAATTAAAGCTGCTGCCAACTGCAAAACAGCAGGCTGGGATCTGGGGGGAAATCTGGGATCTATGGGGAGAGGACTTCATCCTGCTTTCGCAGCTGGAAAGAGGCTGCTCCCAAGGAGGTAGGAACTGCTGCTGGCTGGAGGAGCAAGCCTTCCAGGAGCAACCAAGCAAGCATGGACATCAGATCTCCCTGGCTCTGCAGTGGCTGTGGCTCTGAGCAGGAGGTTTTGGATGCAGTGAAATGCTCTATGCCTTGAGGCAGCGTGTGCAGCACTGGGAGAGCTGGGACAGCAGCTGAGCCAGTCCCAGGTCCAATTAGTACCAGCTGGGACAGGAGTCATCTGTGCTACCGCAAGTCATTAGTGGCAAATGCCAAGTCCGGATGCATTTGCCTAAGCAGCAGAATGAAACAGCAGCAGCTGGAGATCTGCATAGGGTGGTGGAGACAGATGAAAAGGTAGGATTGGGAAATCAGGCTCTCTGGAAACCTGGCCTGAAATGAGCTCAGGCTGGCCTTGTCCAAGCCTGTCCATTGTGGGCTAGGAGCTGGTTCCCCATACACCTTCGTTTGATCAGATCTCTCCCTCCCTTGTTCCTGTCCGCTCTGTTTCTGCCTTGCAGCTGAAAGTGACACGCTGCCCGTGCCCCTACTTCGTCGCACCAAGCACCCTCTGCTCTTGGATTCATTTTTCTGTGAGCAGCATTTGGGGACACAGATTGACTGAAAGCTGTGATACCAGAAATAGACTCCAAATGACCCAACAGAAGCCTAGTACCCACAGGAGGACTGGAAACACTTTTCTCACTTTTTTGAGGAAAAAGAAGCCACCTACTTTTGTACATTCACAGCAAGTGCTGCCTGATATGGCTCTCCTCAGCAACCTCCCTTGCTCCGAAGCTTCTCCCCTACCCATCTTCAAACCCTTTATACCCCTGCTGTGTCCATCTCTAACCTGCTGATGGTGGGTGCCTCCCTCTCCATCATGGATGTCTGCTTCCCTTCTCTGCCATGTCACTGAATAGTCTTCCAGGTCTCTGCTTTAGTGGAAGTAATACTCCTCATCTTTACAAACTCATCCTACCTTGCATTATCTGTTCTGTACGCACGCTGCTCTCTAGTAACTGCAGGGCACAAACAGCATTACATTTTTCATCTTTCAGGAGGTGGCTGACAAACAAGACTGAATGCTCAGTCCTGTCATGCAGCTGACCTGTGGTGCCAGCAGCTTCACCCAGGTCGCATAGGCATAATCCTCATTTATCCCTGAGTCTTTTTGCACTGTGTAGCAGTTCCTGAGCAGAATAAGCTGTCAGCTCGCAAAGGGGAACAAAACTGTGTGTTTGGGTATTTTTGGTGAGCCTGTGTGTGGCTGAACTCAGAAGAGATGTGCTTTCCACTGCCCAGCTTCAACACAGGCTTTTGGAAATGAGGTCCTTTCAATGCATCTCACTTTTCCCTTATCATTAAGATAAGGGATGCTAAACAACTCATCTGCTCCTTATTTTCTTCCTCCACTTCACCAAGGATGCATGCATTACAAAGAGTGTAGGGAAAGAAGGGTGTCCGACAGTCTCCTTTAGGTTTATACCTAAAGCATCTTCTACAGGAGACTCTAGGATACAGCTGAGACCCATCAAGCCTGCCAGGAAAGAAAAGCAATTGGCAGAGACCACAGTACAGTCCAGATGATCCCATATTCCTGGGCTCAAATTCGTGCCCCCTCCAGAAGTTCAAGGGTATTGAGATCTGATGTTTTGACTGACCTCATTATGTAGAGAGGGACCATCTGCAAAAGCTCAGATTTGGCTCAAGCTTCTTCCAAGTCCAGGTCTAGGATTTTGTTTTGAACTTCTGCCTAACTCTTCAACCTCTGCCAGGACACAATGAAAGCATGGTGCAAGATACCAAGAATCCTTTCATCAGTAGAATTGCTGGATCAGATTTTCAGCAAAGCACAGCTCCTGCTCTAAACTCTTTCTTCTGGCCTGCCTTTCAGATGTGGCCAACATCCTATGGCTATCCTGCAAACTCTGGCATCTCCATTCTTGCCTATTTCACACCCATCTGCCAAATTAAGGAACCCATCCAAATGCCTATTAATAGAGAATTTAAACCTGACATGCAGTGATTGGTGATGCAAATATCCCATTTGCAAAAGTGTGTTGCAAGTGATCCCTTCCCAAGGGAATGTGGGAGATCAACAGATTCTGCACGTTCCTAGATTCCCTGAGGGTCTCACATGGGCAAAACATTTCATAAATAGTGAGCAGCCTTGACAAGAGAGCTTTTCTCTTTCCTTTACTTCTAAAAAAAAGAATTGCATCTTTGAGAACCATTGACAGCCATTCTCCCTTAACCATCTGCTTGACTCAACACAGGCCATGCTCTTGAGACTTGTTAAAGGAGGGTTGGGGAAGGCATCTCTACACTGTTCTCTTCTTTCCTCCTTTCTTTAATCAAAGAAAGAAAACAGAGAAAGAAAAATAAAAAAGACGAGGAGAGAGTGGCAGTGGGGGGAACCAATAGCCCCCTCCTCCCTATTCCTTGGTTTTCTCCCCTATCTTCCCAGCTGTCAGATGCTCCAACATTCCTTGCACGTAAGTGTTTTGCTTCAAAAGTTAGAAGAAGAGAGAGAGAAAGAGAAACTGCATTGCAGAGTCCCTGTTGATAAGGTTCAAAGCAGACAGAGACGCCTCAGAAGCACATGCAGACTCTCCCTCTCTCCCTGTTACAAGTCAAAAAAAAAAAAAAAGAGAGAGAGAGAGAGAGAAAAGAAAAGCTAAATTCCATGGCAGAATTTGCTTTCTCCTGCTGCTGTTATCTTTCCTTGCACACAGGCTGGAGGTAGGGGGAAGATAGAAACTGTCCTGTTTACCTTACAATTTCTCTCCACCCCCAGCCCCCTTTGAAACGTCAGCTCTAAGCTGCTTTTGCAGCCCCCATTTTCAATGGCATTTTTAAAAAGAAAGAAGTCCAGACACCTTTATGTGCTGACTTGCATTTTTTTCTCCCTGTTGTTTTAAAACAACTTTCAAGAAGCTAGGCTGAGTCCAGCTGATGTTTTTTCCTTTTCAAAGGCAAACCCTGCCAAAAATCTTCCTCACCGTTAATATTTCCCCAGCCTTGTCATTATCTGAAAGTCCCCTTCCTCTACCCGTTGATATATCCCTCTAATTTTGCCTCCCTGCTCAGCACCAGAGTATCGAGGAAGCACCACTAAGTTATCACCGTATTATTCATCTGAGGAATCCAGCCAAGAATGCTTTGGCCTAGCAGAATAGTTACAGCTGTCTGTCTGTCTATTGTGCTAGAGGAGAAACAAGCAAGCAAAAAGTAACCAGGAAACATGCGCTCACATTTGCTAAAAAGAAAGAAACCCAAGAGCCATGAAAGTCAGAAACTAGCCACTGGAACCAGCAGTCGCAGAGAATATTAAGATAGAGTTTCAGTCACTTCATTGTGATATTTCAGATGAGCCTGGTGAGCTAAAAGCCCTCCCTTTATTGCCTTCAGAAGGGAATTAAAATAGCTAAGAGATTGGTGTATGGAAGTCAGTAAAAGTTAAAGAGCTCATCAGACTGTCCCCTCACTTCCCATCTGCCTAATAGAAGCATCAATCTCCTCAAGGTACAGTGTCCCCTGCAAGGGCGCCCTAGGACAGGTCCAGCTGGCAGACGAGGTTAATTTCCCACTGAGGTGGTTAGGACTCAGGCATTGCGTGGGTTCCTCCTTCCCTCTTCTCAAGCAGTGCTTGGTTCCTGCGGGCCACATGCAGTGGTAGTGCCATGCATGGGATGAACTTCTGCTCACGAAGTCCAGCCTGGGGAGAAGACGGCTTTGACTGTCTAATCCCACTACGACTGATGACAGCAGTTGTTCAGTCCCTCTTGGAGCTGATCAGCACAACAGCAGCTCTAAGTTCGCACCCTGAAGACGCCCACACACACCTCGCAGCTGAGCTTCCTCTGAGTCCTTTGCCAAAGAGCCTCCTGTGAAGGGAAGAGCTGTAGGACGAGCTGGTGCCTGGTGGGGCTGGAGATGAAGGGATGGAGGGGATTTACCTCGGCAGTGAATATCAGAGTGTTTATCTTTTCCCTACTGTTGTTGCATCGACTGCCTGAGATGAGCTAATGACTCAGAAGTGGCGTTAGAGGAGCACACAAAATGGCTTTGTCAAAATACGATTGATAAGAAAAGCCCTTAGTGTTATCAATGTTTACTAGTGAAAGTTGGCAGGGGAAGAAAAAAACCTGACTTATCCCAGGCTGTTAACTGTATCCAGATTGTTGCTAAATTAGCACTTTATACCAAATACAAAATGGTCTGTTTCTCTATGCAGTCTGGAATTAATGCTATGGATGGAGAATATTCCTTGCACAGCACTGCAGTGCTCCAGGAGAGCAACAGGTGCTGCAGGCTGCTCTGAGCCTGTTGCACAGGCAGAAGAACAAGGAGGGATGATTTTCAGCTGAAAGCAATAAAACAGTCCCTGCTGCTCCTACCTGGATTTGGTTCCAGCACAGTGAAATGCTCCTGTCTCCCTTCCTGGGTGTTTTTCAGCCAAACGACAAGAAACTCTGAAAACTCCAAGAAGTGGAGACCCAGTCCAGCTTCTACTTGGCCTGAATGTCTGAAGAGATGAGAGACCTAATCTCCATTCAGTTAACAGATAAGGGCTGTTGTTACTGTTGTGTTCTCTCCAAGTCCATGGATTTCAACCATGTGACAAAGAATATCACTTGTGCTGGATAACATCTAGTGTTTCCCAAACCCAGACTGTTCAGAGGTGCTGCTGAGGAATTACTTAACATTGAAAGCACTCTCATATTGCTGCACAGGAAGCCTCTGTAGTGGAGAGCCCTGGCTGGTTTTCCCAACAGGCCAACTCACGCCTCATGAAAATAGCTGGGCCACTTCCATTACTGTACCTTTGATTTGGCTGGAAAGGATCATCTGACAGCTGTATCATGAATTCCCAGCCTAAGTTAATGCCCATATCTGAGGCACTGAAAAACAAGAGAGCTGCATGCTCCAGGATCTCCAATTCCCCCTGCTCTGTGACCTGTCCTTGCTGCACAGGGACATTTCCCTTCAACAGCTGCTGTCCCTGTGCCAAAAAACATCCCATCTTCCTTAGCACACACAGGCTTTCCCCATTCACAGATGCTTGTGGTGCTAAGTTTTATGCCAATTATGGTTATCAAAAGTCATTTCCCCATGAGAAAAAGGGACAGATGGAAAAAGAGAGACCAGGATGTGCTGGGGATGGCTCTCCACAGCCTGTGGTGCCGAGTCTGCATCAGAGGAAGGGCGATGGACAGCCAGCAGAGCAATCCTTCCCCAAGGCACACCTTGCCCAGGACACCTGGCAAGTGAGTCTGAAGTCATTTCCTAGATGCCTGTATGTCTTTCCTTTTAATTCACAGCCTCAGCATTTAGATAGAAACTCCAAAGCTGTACTAGAGCAATGTGTGAACATGCATGGACAAGCCACAACTCACAGTCTAGTTCCCCATGTGCCCTTCTCAGTTTCTGTGCTGTAAAAGAAGCATTTGGGGCAGAAGAACAAGTTACTTGAGAGTAATGAAAGGAAGAGGCTTGCACTTTGTCATCTACTCTGAAAAAAAAAAAAAAAAAAAAAAGTGAGTTCCCTTACTGAACAGTGGAATAGCAATAACTTTTCCAGTAGGTAAAACAAACCCATGCTGGTTATTGCTGTATATTCACAGCTGGCCTCACCTACCCTATCTTGCCTGTGGGCATGAGATCAGCCTGTTCTGTGAGTTGCCTAGCTCTTGATGCCAAAAAACTAAAGTTGCTGCCCATCACATCTGAGGCAGACATTTCAAAGTTAAACACCTAGTCTGTTTTCAATTTTTCCTTCAAATACCAGAAGTGATTGCACCACATTATGGACTAATCGCCTGTCACATTTAATTTCTTAAGCTGAGGCTGTTTTAGAGCCAAGTGAATGAAAAGGAAAAAATATCCTGTCCAAACCTACTAAATTATTATTTTTATGCCTTTACAGTTACCTAGAAATAGGAGCTTTTTCTTAACCTTTTGATTTAACTTTATGGCAAATACATTACTGACAGACTAAGGCATTATATGCAAAATTTGATCTTCCACTAGGTCTTCATATCTAAACTGAATTTCATGAAATGAACTGAATTTCATGAAAGTGGATCTAGGTCCAGCTAGGAGCAAAGCCCTCTTCTGTAACTATTACTGAAGATCAGATACAGACCTTCAACTTTGCTCTGTTGGAGCAAGACTTCTCACTTCATATATATCTCACTCCACCTAAAGATCTTATAGTGACATAAAGGTTTAATGCTGTTCAGTCCCAGGAAGGAGCCTTGCTGATTTATCAGCTTGGTGTCCACCACAGGATGATAAATGTCATCGATATAAAGAGAACGTGGGCCTAAGGGTGGATTTGGTTGCAAACCTAAAACAAACCCAAGTTCTCATGCCTTAAGATTTTGGAGGGTAGATTTTAAATTTTGACAGGAGGATGATGGAAGGACATGTGGATATAAATCCACAAATACTGGAAAAATAATAAAAGAAGTCTCAATGTATAAACCTTTGATGGGAATGTCTTGTGGCTCAATTGCTGAATTATTTGAAAATTGGGTCTGAGCATGGATTAATCTCTTGGCTCTGAGACTGTAAGAGCAAGAAAGACAAAGATGGTGGAAAATGTGAAATTGAGAACGGAGTCCTTGAGGAGCTGGAGTGAGAAAGGAAGCCTAAGGCTTCCTAAGGAAACTTTAATTTGAACAGGAGAGAAGTAACATCAGAGCCTTCCAGTAGAGATGGTAACCTTACTGCTATCAATAACTATGATAACTTTGGGGCAGGGATTATATGCAGTGAATCTAAACTTTTCAGTTTCCCAATGAGCCAGGTAGGTATCAATGGCATTACTTTTTTTTTTCTTGTTTTCTTTTTAACCTGTTTAAGAAAACACAGTACCAAAGCTAGAAAAATTACTTGAGAGGAAACAACATTATCAAAAAGAAAGTTATTTTGGACAAATGCCAAAAAAGGAGGAAAACAAAAATTAAGATTGTCTGTGAACCAGTAGAAAGCCTTTGAAGTAAATGTATTCATTCTTGATATATTATCAGAGAGACCAAGTCCAGCTCTGATTTCCTAGTGTTTTGTATCTGAAGATCCCAATATGCTTTACAGCCTTCGACTGCCTCCTTTCTTGTAGGAAAGTAGAAGAGAAATTTGTTACAGCTGAGTGCCTCGGGTCACATATCCCACCAGTGACTGACAGAGCTACCCAGTGTCCTACCTCCCAGATGCAGTCTAAGTTATTAATTTTCTCATGTGGGTGTAGCCTGTAGCTAATGAGAAGAAAGAACAATGAAAAAAAAGAAGTGATTCCTGGCTCCCATCACATTCCAGAAGTGTCCACCCCATTTTGTCAGTGGCTGATCCGCCCCAAAGTCTCTCTCATTTCCACCTTGCATATCCTGGCAGGCTCAGTCCTCTCTGCTGGCTGTTGATTTAACTGCCTTCCATTGCACCGAGCATTGTAACAACACTTTGTGTAGCCAGAGGTAGAAATATTTAATGGGGAATAAGGTGGGTGTTTCTGAGAAGATAAGAATAATTGTGAAATCTGCAGTTATTTGTGGAAACTGTCATCGGTAAACAGGGTACCAGCCAACAGCACAAGTCCTAAATAAGCCATGTAGACATGGCCTGAAAAAAGGGCTTGAGGAAATTTTACCAAGCTTCTTCAAACTTTTTAAGAGATAATGGGCTGCACCTGAACACGTGGTTTCACAGTGTACCTATAAACCCATGCACAGTGAGATAAAGAAAGGTTTTGCTCTCACATTGGCATAGCAGAGCAAAGGACGATGATTATTGCCAAAGTCTCTGCCAAACCCACACTTTTCCTGGGTTCACTCTGCTTTCATGTGCAGCTCACCTGCGCAGGGGGAGCTGAAGAGGGAAAAGCACTTCTAGCCCCACCTCAAAACACAGAAAACTCGCTTCTTGGAAAGAGATTTTGGAAATGGCTGAAGCTGGTTCAGCAGCTGTCCCTGCTAAATCCATTCTGCTGGTGTACATTCATCTATTCGTTCAGATGTACTGCCTTTGTTGAAGCAGGTATTATGGTGTAGTTTTCATGTGAAGGAATCGGCTGTGGCGCTTAGGGTTTTGAGCAGCTCACTGTGGCAGGATTTTAGAGAGAAGCTTTGCAACAGGAAGGGCAGTGGGTGCAGGTGAAACACAAAGTGTGCCCACAAAGGAAGCCTGGGAATATGACTGTCCCCCTCCCCTGCTCCCCATCTTTTCTATTTCAACACACACAAACAGCATTTTTAATAGAGCCAACTTAGAAAGGCAGCAAGCATAGCAAGCATGAAGGTCTGAGTATTAGTCTGGAAATAAGATGAATAAATAGCCTTGGGAGAATGCTCGCCTGCTATCTCTCCAGCCACAGCCTCTTGCCTTTCTGGGGAATTGCTGTTCCACGTACAAATTGGTTACTCTGCTGAAATTGTTTCCCCTCTTTATCCCTTGCCCACACCAGTCTCCATGGCTCTCCATGGGCCTGATCTCAAGGGCAGCCCCCAGCTGTCTCCTGAATCCACATCCAGAGCCACTCTGCTGCCCCCTCACTCCTGTCCACCACTGATCGTAGGAAGGAAGCCTGGGTCCCAGGCTGCATGGGGCTACCGTTCCCCCTGGCAGATACCCAGGGTGGACAGTCAGCAATGTAGGTCTCACTGCAAAACATCTGTCCCCTCCCCGATGTGAACACAGCCAGTGCCTGTTTTCTCTTCAGCCAGGTGCCTCTGCAGGCTTACAGCCAACTATGGGAAGCACGACATAATGGGAGCTGGGGTGGAATTTGTGTTAGCTGAATCCAGCCCATTAAGTGTGTCCAGAGAAACTCCTTATTTATTTTTTTTTTCAAAGAGATGCTGAAAACAAGCAATAATTCTCCATTTTTCTGCACATTACTGGCAATAGAAATGGGAAATATCCTGGGACAAGCCAAGGACTGCTCAACTCTTTTCGCAATGAGGAGGTGTAAAAGTTGCCTGCCAGTTCCTTATCCCTTCTTCCTGCCTTTGAATCAAACATGGTTTGTGCAGCGGTTGTGCAGCCAATGGCTGGATGTCCTACCTGCAGCTCCTGCTCACAGCCATGCACTGCAGTCCTTTCCTCTGCACAGCACCAACCCTATTACCAGCTGCCTTGGGGAACTAAATCAGGAGAGAATTATTCACTTCTTTTATAGGGTTGCTTCTTTATCCTATAACACTGCATGTGAAAGTGCTCCCCCAACAAATTAACAGGCTGCAAAGAGGTCACAGATCTGGGTGTGCATCATAAGGCATGGCCAGCACAGAGCAACAGCCTTCCCTGCTTCCCTCTTGGGTCCTCTGAGAGGTCCATCCTGCTAAAGTGGCTGAAGGTCAGGCTGGAAGACAGAAAATAGGAGAACAACATGTAAGCCAGTGGCTTAAAAGGGTTTGAGCTTCTGAGAATTAGGATAATGGAAACACGTACAATCAGGCAGCACCAGAGAGGAATTGCTCTGAAGAAATCAAGGCTCAGAGAATAAACTGGTGTCAACAACCCAATCTTCAACAAGGGTAAACCCTCTGAATCTGCTCATTCATTTCCACAGGAAAACTGGCCCTCAAAAGTGTGAAAGGAAAGAGAGGGTGGGGATGCTCTTTATATGAACCCAGGCATCCTTCCTGAGCGTAACAGAAACACCTGTTAACTTCAAAGCTTGGCTTGTTTGTGTCTTCGTTTGAGTCCCAAGGAAGCATCTTTATTTAGAGGTCTCCAGAGAGACATTCTGTGCTGAGTGAAGAGGAGGAATGGGACAGGAACCAGGGAGTCACCTTCCCTGCCAGTGCCAGTGTTACAACTGCGTGTGTCTGGGTCTTGCATGGGAAGGAAGTGCAGGCATGGTACCATGGCCAGCTGAGAAGGGAATGGGGAAAGTTACCATAAATGCATTGTAACGGCATATCTCCTGCCATCTCCCAGGAAACTGAGAGAAGGAGGGGAGACTCAGACATGCTGATCCCTAATAGGTCTTTTCCATCTCAGATTTCTGTGATATGCTGTACACAAAGGAAGGAGCAGCAGCTAAAATCGATGCACAGCCCAAGCCGAGCGGAGAGGTTTTAATCAATCTGTGAAGCTGCTTATTGTGAGGATCCAACAAAGCGACAGAGATTATCACTATTACACATGAAACTGGAACATGGAAAACAAAAAAGGAGCATTGAGCTCTTGCTTTGAGGGGGCTGCAAAGTGCACCCATTGCCTCTCTCTTAGACTTAATAGTAGCATAGCAAGAGGCAATAAATCGAGGAGGATAGATCGGAGATGATTAAGTCCCAGCTACCCATCAATGCTGGGTTTAGAACAGGAAGGTATTTGCTTCCCTAAGCTTGGGAAGAAGAAGACAGCTTAGCCCCTAAGGTGAATGATGTTTTCCATTGACAGATCTGGGTGAAATATTGAGGAGCTGTGAGCTAGAAGGTTTGTGGCTAGAAGGACAGTGTATGAGGGCAGATGCTTGGGCCATTGATGGAAGAGTAAATAAATATTTTACGCATCTATCTGAACTGCAAAAGAGAAATGGCCATTTCTCTTTCCCTCAGCAGGGTCCTGAGACAATGAAGATTCAAAATATTTGCTACAAATGCACCTTTAGCAGAGAAAGACACCCACTGATCTTCTGCCACATTTTGTGGGAGATTTGCCTGGCCCAGTCAGAGACTGGCCTCACAGCAGCAAAACATCCATTCATTACTTTGACCAAACCAACCCAGAACATCCATGACCAGTGTCCCTGCCAGACCTTGCACCAAGTGCTAGAAAAAAGTTAAGCCCTTTCCTCTCTCATTGTGCATGTCCTGTTTTATATCGTGGCAGTGCCTGCACTCTGGAGAAACAAAGAAATGCCACACTGTCCTGTTGTGCCTTCATATTCACTTCAGCGTGCTCCATCAGGACAGACAGCTGTACTTAGAGAATAGCGATATATAAGGGACAGTAGTAGTAGTAGTGTACATCACCAGTCGCATGGGCAGGAGGGAGAAGAGAGGTGGTTTAAAAGTTCACCTGGACGTACTTGGGGAATATCCATCTCCCAGTGACTGCTTCCTGGTCTGCTTTGGTGCAGAGCAGGATCTCAGTGCCCTGTGCACAAACTGGGTTAGAAAGCCATGGCTGAATCCCCTTTCATAGAACACTGACAGCACAGTGCAACAGGAGCCGTGTTTTTCACAGCTTTTCTGCCCTGTCCTGACTCACATCAGCATGTACACGTTTCCCATCCCCATTTTCATTCAAAATCTTTCTCCAAAACCATGGCTGTAAGAAACAAACAGGCTGAACAAGCATCCAAGAACTGCGGAAAACCCGCCAAAAAACCAAGACATTCATTAATCTCTCTTTAAGGCATCTTTTCCCCCTGCCCTCCCCAAAATGGGAAATGGTGGGATCTGGCAAGGGGGAGGGAAGATCCCAGCAGAACAGCCTAAGTATAAAAATACAAGTGCAGTTGCTAAAAGCCCAATCTATTTTCAAATGATGTGCTCTAATGGAATGTTGCTGTACATCTTTTGATGAGACAGGAGTCTATTTAAAAAGACAGGCGCTTTCGAATGTGCTTTTAAACCCCGTCTGTCAATTAGAACAACATCAAGGGTTCAGTGGCTGGGAAAAAAAGATGACAGTAATGAAAAGCTGGGAGGGCAGCAGAAGAAAAGAAAGATAAAGACAAAAAAAAAAAAAAAAAAAAAAAAAAAAAAGAAAAAAAAAAAAAGACAGGAAGAAAAGAAAGAAATCTGTATTAAAAAAAAAAAAAAGGTATTGAAAGCAGAGCAGAATAAAGATTCATAAAGAATAGGGCAGAATAAAGATTCATGGAACAAGACTGCACTCATTTGTTCCCCTCAAATTATATATTCATTCATAACGAAGAAGGATGCTGAGCACAGGGAAAGCAGAAAACACAATGCCTTTTAAAATCTGATTCCCTGCATTACTCAGCATGTCTAAGGTAGGGGGAAAAAATGGTGCTCAGCCTTTCCCTAGCTGGATCCACACTGGGGGCTCTCCCTGCAGCCCCACTAAAGATGCACACAAATGTAGGAAGATAATTTAATCTTGGTGAGATACTCAGATACTAAGGTGAGGAGCACTGTAGGGAAAAAGCCCATGAGGAAATTTATAACTGGTATTAAGTGTAGGATTGAGAGAGCAGTACATAAGGCACTGGGCCACAAACTGAATGTGGGAGGAAACAAACCATTGGGCCGGTGCTCCGGTGAGGGAGCAGCCCCTGACCTGTGTGCAGGAGAGGTCAGGCAACACTGAGCTGCGGGTGGGCACGGCACTGTGGGTGCAGTGCATGGAGGATGGGGCTGATATCTCTGGGTGCAAAGTGCTGCTCCTGCCATGCTAATAGTGCTTCTGAAATAGTTCTGAACATGCTTGTTCCTTCACTAAAAAAAAAAAAAAAAAAAA
>VXAV01000139.1:458990-503155 GCA_013399715.1 Alectura lathami | reverse complement strand
ATGCAGAGTACCTAATTAATATCCTAGGACTTGATTACAGGCAGACCAAAAAATACTCCCTCCAGATTCCAATGATTTTAGGTTGTATTTTCCCCCAACCCCGTGAAGCCCATCTGTTGAGAGAGACTGATGGGGTCCAACTCAGAGCCAAATGAAATCAACTCAAACCGAATTTGATGCATCCTATGACCTCAGAATGTCATTGCAATACTGTATGCAGCAGTGGAGGAGGAACTAAGGCTAATGTTTGTTCAGGAATAACATACCACACTGTTTACTCTTTTCAGGGGAAACCCAGGACATCAGCAAATATGGAGCCATTTGCAGATGTTCTCTGTTTTATAGTCTTGGAAGCCTGGAGCAGTTCAAAGCATTGAGACGTTAATGATTCACACATGCTTAGTACGGATCTTTTTTAGATCTAAGGTCTTTGAGACATTTATCTTCTCTGTAATATCAGATTGTCCCAGGACTGCAACCTCCTTTAATGGGCATGGTCAGCTCTGCTCTTAGCAAGTAATGGCTTATGCAAGAGTCACCACACCACTCTTCCATCAGAGTCTTTGGGTTTTATAGACTTGACTCTATAGGATAAATATGACTATACTTTCTTTAGAGGAAGATGTGTCTTTTTCCAAGAGAGCTGAGCAATCAAGGCATGACACTGAGAAAGCATTTTGATAGTCAAAAGCCTGTCCCATCCCTCAGTGGAATGGGGCTACTCTGTCTAGAGCAGGTGAAGAAGAAGTCAGGGACAGAGACCAGCGTATATATTCCGCTCCATTCAAAGAGGCAACGGATCAACCTGCCAATCCATGTCTCGAGCTTAATTTGGTTGAGGAACTGAAACTGAACTGTGGTAATTCAGCCTCTTCAGTCTCAGAAATATCCTAAAAAGGGGCTGAATGTGGGAAGTCAGTTAAACTAAGGAACGTAATTAAATGTTTTAATCTTCATTTTTCTACTGCTGGTGTGGTTATTGTAATAAAATGTCCCACTAGACTAAGTACATGTACCCCCACATTCAGCCCCCAGGCATACGCATATACATGAAAGGTCTTGCTCTATAAGATGAAAGAGTAGAAAATAAACTGTGGGAAAAACAATCTGCCACCATCCTCACCTTTCCTATTCAAAGAGATGTTAAGAGGAAAATTGATGATTTTTTCCTGATATCACCATCAGAAGGTATTTTAGACACACTTCCAGTAGCTTCATACATTTTACGTGGGCAGGAACAGATTACTTTTGCAAGAAAATCAGTTCTAAGAAATCCTGAGAAATCCACTGTAGAGATACCCTCCGCTCAGTTTCCAGTTCAAGAACCATTTCCTGGACTGTTCTGCGGGTGGCTGGAAAGGATGCGTCCACATCCACAACGGCTGCTCAGGAGAGCTGTGTCTTTGCCAGGCACCTGCTCAGGCCTTTCACCAGTTTCTGCAGTCACCAATAATGAAGGTCATCCAGATTATGAAACATTGANGAGATAATAAAACAATGCAATATTTTGCATTTGTTTTCTCCTTTCATTCTGCGATCCCAAAGCACTTTTTAGACATTAATTAATTCTCATTAAAGAAAAAAGAAAAACAGCACCACACCACAATTCTGGGGCAGATCTCATTTTGGAGATGGAGGCACTGACAGGTTTGCAGGCTTTCTCCAAGCTGCAGGAGGAGTTAGTGGCAGAAATAAAATCCTGGCGTCTNTCTGTACCTAGATGTGGAGATGAAGGATATATTCACTTCTTAAGAGGCTGCAGCTGCAGGGAAGTAATTATGTGAGTGGCAAGGTGCCTTCATCCTGGTCTATAGGGGAGNACTTCTGAATGCTCCGTACTGTGAAGCCAAAGTTCTAACAAACCACTGAGCTCTCCTCCACCAGATAATACCAGTGCCTACACGTCTGGCAGGCTGCCACACTATGCACATCAGGATTCATTAGTGTTTTCTTCTATTTTCTTTCAGTCTTGCTCTGCAGCTAGAGTATTTCTTTACTTTGTTCCCTTTACTTTTTTTTTTTTTTTTTTTTTCTGGATGAACCAAGCATATGCAGAGTACCTAATTAATATCCTAGGACTTGATTACAGGCAGACCAAAAAATACTCCCTCCAGATTCCAATGATTTTAGGTTGTATTTTCCCCCAACCCCGTGAAGCCCATCTGTTGAGAGAGACTGATGGGGTCCAACTCAGAGCCAAATGAAATCAACTCAAACCGAATTTGATGCATCCTATGACCTCAGAATGTCATTGCAATACTGTATGCAGCAGTGGAGGAGGAACTAAGGCTAATGTTTGTTCAGGAATAACATACCACACTGTTTACTCTTTTCAGGGGAAACCCAGGACATCAGCAAATATGGAGCCATTTGCAGATGTTCTCTGTTTTATAGTCTTGGAAGCCTGGAGCAGTTCAAAGCATTGAGACGTTAATGATTCACACATGCTTAGTACGGATCTTTTTTAGATCTAAGGTCTTTGAGACATTTATCTTCTCTGTAATATCAGATTGTCCCAGGACTGCAACCTCCTTTAATGGGCATGGTCAGCTCTGCTCTTAGCAAGTAATGGCTTATGCAAGAGTCACCACACCACTCTTCCATCAGAGTCTTTGGGTTTTATAGACTTGACTCTATAGGATAAATATGACTATACTTTCTTTAGAGGAAGATGTGTCTTTTTCCAAGAGAGCTGAGCAATCAAGGCATGACACTGAGAAAGCATTTTGATAGTCAAAAGCCTGTCCCATCCCTCAGTGGAATGGGGCTACTCTGTCTAGAGCAGGTGAAGAAGAAGTCAGGGACAGAGACCAGCGTATATATTCCGCTCCATTCAAAGAGGCAACGGATCAACCTGCCAATCCATGTCTCGAGCTTAATTTGGTTGAGGAACTGAAACTGAACTGTGGTAATTCAGCCTCTTCAGTCTCAGAAATATCCTAAAAAGGGGCTGAATGTGGGAAGTCAGTTAAACTAAGGAACGTAATTAAATGTTTTAATCTTCATTTTTCTACTGCTGGTGTGGTTATTGTAATAAAATGTCCCACTAGACTAAGTACATGTACCCCCACATTCAGCCCCCAGGCATACGCATATACATGAAAGGTCTTGCTCTATAAGATGAAAGAGTAGAAAATAAACTGTGGGAAAAACAATCTGCCACCATCCTCACCTTTCCTATTCAAAGAGATGTTAAGAGGAAAATTGATGATTTTTTCCTGATATCACCATCAGAAGGTATTTTAGACACACTTCCAGTAGCTTCATACATTTTACGTGGGCAGGAACAGATTACTTTTGCAAGAAAATCAGTTCTAAGAAATCCTGAGAAATCCACTGTAGAGATACCCTCCGCTCAGTTTCCAGTTCAAGAACCATTTCCTGGACTGTTCTGCGGGTGGCTGGAAAGGATGCGTCCACATCCACAACGGCTGCTCAGGAGAGCTGTGTCTTTGCCAGGCACCTGCTCAGGCCTTTCACCAGTTTCTGCAGTCACCAATAATGAAGGTCATCCAGATTATGAAACATTGAACATTTCTGGTCACGAATGAAGGGACCAAATTGCAAGCCTGCTTTGCATTTTCTGAGTGTCTCCTTGCTCAAGATACAACCTGCCAAGCACTCTCCCAGCTCTGACAGCTTCCAGGTGACACCACCACTCAGCCTATATCAAAGCACCCATAAGGAGTGATTAGACAGACAATCCAGTAGATGGTTAGGCGTACAGACAGATAAACGAGAATATGCAGACCCTTATTAACACCCCGACCTCTGTATCATTGCCTACAGTGTGGTATCATCACTCATTTCTAAGGGATTTTTGCTCTCTGCGCCAGGTAGATGAAGCAAGCACAGTTCATTCAAGGTCATGCTGTGGTATTTGCTGATAGAGATTGTGTAAGTCACAGTGATGACAAACCCCTTGTAGAGAAATAGCCTGTCTCTCTGGGTATGAGTCAAGCCCAGAGTTTGTAAATTCATTTGCAAACACTATGTGGTTTCTCAATGAAAGCCTCTTTCAAAATTCAAGTCATTAATTTATTAGCATTAGTTTCATTTAAACCCACCTCCCTATCTTCCTCCAGGCTCTGGCCAATGTTGAATGGTGCAACACTAACATGCACAGTGTGTTTGTAAGGCTGCAAAACTCATCTGGGAATCAAACACACTGATGTCCAAATACCATCCTCCTCCCTTCTCAACCCAAAGATCCCCAGGGAACAGGCAGGATCCAAATCACTGACCTTCATGTAGCATTCAAACACAGCAACAATCTATATGGAGAAATATCTTCCTTCTGTCTGCATCAACAGAAAAGCACAAATGTGGAATTATTTTGCCTCTGTTCACCAAATCGCACCTCTCAATGGGGTTTTGGAGATTAAATATGTTCAAAATCTCTCATAAAATGGCAAAATAGGAGATAAAACAACTATGGGGGCATTGTTTTAAATCTAGCTAGATTGAAGTTATTACAAAAAAAAAAAAGCACCCATTTTACATTTCTTTCGTAACTTCTGCAGAAAAGCATTCAGCAGGCTGCTGCTGAGATTTTAAAAGCAATATGTTGGATTATGTGCCTAATACCCACTAATTTAAATGAAAAATAGAGATAGACATTTAAATCTCCCACATATGACAGGCACAGACTCTTACGTGCACACAGAAATCCCTCTGGCCACGTGGTGGTTTCTGCAGTGGAACTGCTGAGCTGGTTATCTGGGAAGATCAAAACATCATTGCCAACTGGCAGTCAAGAAGAATGAGATCTCTAATTGGGAATGCAGGAAAAAATGGAGAACACAAAAGGTTTTTCTTCACAGGGTGAGGACTGAAGAGCTAAAATCCATGCCCTAAAAAGGATTTTTACAATTTCTTGGAGAGTTAAGATGTTGGGAACACTTGGATTCGCACCTCAGGTAACTCCTTGAGCAAAAGACTCATCCCCTGTTTGTCCAGCCCTACATCTCAGCCATGACCAGAATTTCAGCTATCACATCTGTGGTGCTGCCACCAGGGGATTCCCCAAAGCCCATCTCACAGTTCAGGCCTGGCTAATCCCACCGGTAAGCACGTTGTGCATCGAGTGTCGTGCAACAGAGAAAGCTGCTGCATGAGACATGGTGTGTTGCAGATGAGGGCAGAGGAGGCTGAAAACTGTAGGAAATTTAAACCTGGTTCCAGTTCACAGTAATGTCAAACCACAGGAAATGAAAGCAGAAAGTGGAGATTTATGAAAAAAGTGGCAGGAGTCATTATTATGTGTGCGGTATTGATTGAAGAAGATCGTGTTGCCCCCAAATCGAAATGGCTTTTACGTGTTTGGGCCCATCCTGACAAAAACACTTTCTTCTCTGTTGATGAGGCCATGTTGCCATGGCAATGTAGGGCTGGATGCTTGGCAAAAGCACGTTTCGATAAGGCAGGTCTAATGGATATATTTTCACAACATTCACAGTTCCTTTCTGTTCATTTTCTCCTGAGCAGACTCATCCACATCTTCCATTTTGCCACTTGATGAAAAAATATCTTTTTAATCTTTTAATTTAGCTTAGATTTCCCTCCCTCCAGCATCAGAGCTTGGCAATTAAACTACTTATCTGAGATGCTCCATACCAAGGCCAAGTGCCTGCTTTTCATTATCAGGTTGGGTGGCTTGTTTTCACCCTCCCTCCTCCATGTCTGAACCTCTTTGCTGCTTGCTGTATGTTATAGATGCTGCGATATAAGGAGCTTATAGTTTCATGCCCTTGCTACTGGAAGAGGCCATAAGCTCATCTCTTCTTCAGGACAGCCTTTTTGAAGTGTCTGGAACAACAAAGCAACATCATGCTGGCTGGTACATGTTCTGGAGAATATGCTAGACCCTGTCTTTGCCAAAATCATGAATGCTAACACAGTGCCAGTTAGAACAAAGGCATTGTTGAGTTAAATGTTTTTCATTCTGAACAACTTTGGTTTCTTTTTAATACAGGCAAATGTATATTTCTTTAAACTAACAGAGGAGTAATTTCTGTGCAAATGCATATACACAAATACATACTTTCCACCACACAAGTAAGTTATTTCACATTCATTTCCATTTGAACATCTTTTGCTCATTCTTTCTAATTCAATATCTTTTGACCAGCTTCAGGAATCTGAGTTTCCTTTGCAGGAATAGCCAACAGGAACTTTTACTGTAAAGAATGTTTACAGAAATGTTCTATTTGAATGAAAAAACAAACAAACAAAAAAACAACAACAACAACAACAACAAAACATTTTAAAAGGATACTTTCAGTAACTGAATTGAAAACCAAACAAACAAACAAACACATATTTATCCCACAAAATTCATCTATGCCGTGTGGTCTCTGTGACCAATTAAAACTAGTCAGCCCCCTTTGAATTGGCAATACTATTAATGAACTTCTGCTGTAGAAAAGAGCAGACCAAGAAGTATTTGCATCAGCAAAGAATTTCAAACACCCAATTAGCCGGAGAAATCAACACCACAAGCATAGAAAATTCACAAACATTAAAAGGGAAAAATTCATCCAATAAATTATTCATTACGAATTATTTGTCCAGTTTCCATTAGATTTGGTTTAAGTTATTAATAATTAGTTATAGAGCCCTTTACTTACTAGGTCAGACTTAGTTGGGAAGTGGAAGAAAACCATTATCTCACACAGTGATTTGATGTCAGCTTCTGGGAGCTGGTAACTCAAAGCTTGCATGACCAAGTGACTCTTATGAGCTCTCTTGTTCCAGCTGTCACCAACACAGCATGATTTTCAGTGGTGACTGTCATCAAACAGTGCATTCATCTTTCCCTTCCCAGGTCCAGACACACTGTTGGGTCAATATTTTGGAGTCGTCATTGTTCAGTGCATTCAGTGAGTGTCCTAGGGACTGTAGACACCAGGGCAGTCAGTCAGACCTGTTGCAAAGCTTGGGGTGTTTCTTTGTCCTTTTGTACATGCTAGTGGTCTTGGGAAAAGAAAAGACAAAATGAGATTAAGTATCATAGGGTTCCTTGTTTCTTTGGCTTTGCCTCTGCCTGGGCTGCATGTTGTATAATAGGGCTCTGGCCCAGGACGTGGGCTGTGAGATGTGAGAAAAATCCAGTAAAGGAATAATCATCCAATAAGCAAATTCATTTCATCTCCTCATGCTTCAATTTTCCCATCCACAAGACGCTGCTAATGATACTTCCCTTGCTCTAAGATCTTTGGATGAAGGGAGCTGCATATGTGGGGAAAAAAAAAAAAAAAAAAAGAAAAAGAAAAGAAAAAACCATCATTAACTCTTTAAAAAGGCTAATCCTCTTTGTCTGCTGTAGCTACAGCAGCATGCAAAGCCTGGTGTTAAATGTGCTTCTGCGGTGCAGAAGAACTGTAATTGGGAGCTTGGAAAGGTACAGGGGAGCAGGAGCAAAGATAGCCAGCAGCAGAAAATAGCTTCTGTAGGAGGATAGACTTGGTAGGATCCCATGGATCAGAACACACATCCTGAGGGGGGGATGTCATGAGGTCTATGGGACCAGCGGCGGTGTGAAGGCAGTGGAGCAGGAGCACTTATTCACCATGTTGTATGATACAGAATGATTTGGTAGCTGATTTAAGGCATGCAGAAGATATTCCTTTACACATTGCTCCTAGTGACACAGCGATTGTCCCCAAAAGCATGTTACCACCATAAATGGAACTGGATTTTAACAGCATCCTTAACCAACGTACTGACTCTGGGGAGAATTGCAGGCTACCCCTACCCCAAGCCATTCCTAGGATAACTGTCAAATTCTGCATGGTTTTGAAGATATCTGCATGGTTTTGAAGACATCTGCACAGTTCATTCCCAAGCACCAGAAGTTTGCAACTACATTTATCTGCCTGTAAATGCCCTTAGCAAGGAGACAATACCAAAATTAAGAAAGTGTCCTATTAACGGGTCATTTGCATCTTCATATGGCCACATATCACCAGGGCTGAACACATGATTTACTTCAGTTACTTCATTCACTTTGCTTTTAGAAGATGGGATGTCGGAAAGGAGAAGGTCTTAGAACACTGGAGCCTTCCTCACTGGAGCCTTCCTTGTAGATTCTCTCTGTGGAGTTTTCACATGGTCATGCTTCATTGATAAAATGAGTCCCAGGAAGGTTTATTCATTTTGCTGCTTATTGTTTTCTCTAACAGGTGCGATCGCTATAATTAGGTCTGTACAGCGGCATTTTCTTGTTACTCAAATTCCTTCTGTCTCTCTCGGATGCTCCTGGCTATAGCACTACAGCGGCTGCTGTTTAGAAAATGAGTGAAAATGAGTTGTTTTCTTTCCCTCCTTCATTCATCCACATTAAGCCAGGAAAAAAAGAAGCCTGTGCTTTGCACAGATCATTTTCTCCTTGCCTTCCTCGGGCTCAAAAGAAGGTGTTACCAAGTGGCCTTGCTCATCTCCGGCATAGGCATCTCTCTTAGAAACACAGCACGGGGACACGCACAAGTGTACAGGAGCAGAGCTGGGGGAGAGGCTGGTGTCCAGCTGTTCGTTGGGCGTTCACTACATCTTTTGTTGATTTAGAGGCTGCTTGTCTTTACTTCCAATTTAATGCACAGATATAACCCATTGAACAAGTGGTGTAGGCAGGGCCCAGTTCAAATATCTGGAAATGCATGGTGCACCCAGGTTAACCAGCAAAAATCAATCCTTCCTCAAGGTCTCCACAAAGTGTCTTTCCTCTCGGAAGGCAATGAATCTGCCTAGGAAACAAGGGAAAACACAGCTCTTTTGGCACTATACAGAAGTAGGATATTTTCTCTGTCATTTTCTAGCCTCATTATATGTGTAAATTCACATCATGCTATGGAGCAGGGTCTTTCTGGGAATGACGGGGTTGCATTTTGGCAGCGGCCTCAAGGCCAGATCAGTTTGAGGCTACGAGGAGCAACAACGCGCTGAGAAAATGAGGCTCTCAGGATAACAAGCAGGGGGGCATGTGCTGCTTTCAGTCAATCAAGACCAAACTCAGCCGCGTAGCAATCAAGCTCAATTCAGCCGACTTCTGCATTATTATTGTTATTATTTATCACTTGAATTACTGGAGCACCTTGAGGAGGCAACTGAAATGAAAGTGGAGAGGGCTGGTGATGTAGAAAGATATAATGAGAGCGTGGCAGCCCAGGCAAGCTCACAGGCTGCAGAGACGAGGCCAGCGATGAGCAGGAGAGAGGTGGGGTTGCAATTATGCATTGGCAAGGTCAGTTTGGGCAGGTTTCAGGCAGGCTGCTCAGCATCTGGCAAGCTTGACACTCCCTCCATAGATGGCAGAGACAGAGATGACAGTGCAAAGCTGGAGCCTAACATAGGTCCTGAAGAACTGGGTGCTCCTTGCTGGTGAGCAGCATGGGGACATCACCATCCTGCAGGGCCAGACAGCAAATAGAACCGCCTTCAGGCTCAACACAAACTGGGAGCCTTGATAGCCCTGATACACACACAAGTTCTTTCCATCCAATATCCTACACACACAGACAAACATCCCTACCATGCACCTCCAGCCCTCCAGCACATTCACCTCTGCCACTTCTCCAGATATGGACTGCCACATCTCACTACACTCTGTGTGCTTCCCCCAGCACCTGCTGAAACCGAAGATCCACTGGTACATCAGCAGGGGTCTGTCCAAATGAGTGGGAGTCAAGGCCCTCCCCACTACCTTGCTGCCTTGTGCACGCCAACTGTCATCTGTAAGTAATATGCTAGACATTTTTCTTTTTCCAGTTAAAAAAAAAAAAAAAAGTAATTTATTTTCTAATTACAAAAGAANGAAAAGAAAAGAAAAGAAAAGAAAAGAAAAGAAAAGAAAAGAAAAGAAAAGAAAAGAAAAGAAAAGAAAAGAAAAGAAAAGAAAAGAAAAGAAAAGAAAAGAAAAGAAAAGAAATTATGACTACCAGATGGCAATTCACCATTTAGCAGGAGCAGGCAAAAAGAGGACTCAGTCAATCACGGGGTAAGTGATAAGACACCAGAGTGAACCACCAAAAAGAAAGGCAGCTCATTACACAATGCACTAAATTATTCTTCCTGGGACTTCTCCTCATTCTTTCCCCCTTCTATTTTTTATTCTGAGCCATAAAGCAAGTAATTCCACTGAGACCCTCTTTTAAATGATTAACATTTCCATTTTAACTTTTGTTTTTGATTGTGTCCCTGCCATTAATCTTTCTGTCTTTTCCTGTGCCCTGCTGTTCACCTCGTCTTCTACCTTTCTAATTCACTGGCCCATCTCCCCCCCACCCTCCAAAGTTAGCCCTGCTGCTGGCGGGGATCGGGCCAAGGCTGGCGCTCTACTCACTGAGACATCGCCCAGCAGCAGAACCTCCATCCCACCAATGAGACATCTAGCTGAGATCAGCTCCTTGTACAAGCTTGAATGTCTGTTAGGGGGCAATTTAAAAATCCCAGGCAAAGTGATAATCCTGAGATAAACCTGGCCAGCAATCCCTGCCTGACTGCGATGGGAGCTGATGATATCCATGGCCAGCTGAGAGCTATTTCTGGCTCTGTTCCTTTCCAGCGAGCAACTAATTCATCACTTGCATGGCTCTGAAAAGTTTTGGGCAGCACAACGTCCTCAGCCAGCACCATGATGGTGTCTGCCATTGCTGTTTCCCATTCTGCCGTCCGAGAAGGCTGCATGTAGGAATGGCACTGGGCAAAAGATGGTAGGATATTGTGCATCTCTGCAGGTGTGTGGGTAGAAAATTGGGGGGAGCATTGGTTATTCACTGAAGGCACTCATTTTGCCATCAGTCCCAGAGAGGTGTGGGTTCCTGGGCCGTGAATGAGGTGATCCTTGTTGCTGTCCTGCCTCTGATTCCAGCTTGCCCTGGGATATTTCCAAAATCGCTCCCTGCCTCAGTTTTCCTCTGCTGTTGGAAAGGTAAATATTGCTGCCTCCCTTTGTAGAGCTCTCCATAAAACACTGCTAGAAGAGAGTAAGGTGTCATGTTTTTATGGCTGCTCCCTGCTGCCGTTTTGCAGAGGAAGCCTGGGAGGAGCAGGCACTGCTGACCTGCCGGCAGGAGGAGCAGGAGGATCAGCCCCATGCTCCCCTGGTGATGTGTGGATTGGAAGCTAAGGGGGTTGTGAGTGCATAAATCCCTTCCCACTACGTGCTTCCGTGCCCTGTTGGCATTTATGGCTTGTTGATGTGTTTGAGGAGCATTAAGCAAAATACAGATAGCCTGGCATTTTATTACTCATATTTCTCTGCTCTTAATGACTGAATAGAGCGCAACTTGCTAATGAACTGGGCTGAAATGAATGCATTTGTGGCACTAATTGAAATACACCCAAGGTCTGGCTTTCAAAAAGGAGCAAAATGTCTAGCACTCTCCGAAAAAAGTCTCTTCTCTGCCTTTAACCCCTGCCTGCTGCCTTTCACTACAGCTGTGTTTGGGTGTAACAGAACAAGACAGTTTCTGCCTGCAGGAACCTCCTGGTGCAGGATGCTGGGGAAAGGGCTTGGTGTTGCTCCCCTCCTCTATAAAAGCATCTCAACAGGGACAGCACAGTCCTCAGGTGGCAGAGAGTGAGAAGCAGTTGGGAGATGGCCTGGGAGCATGTGGCTGGAGGCTTTTCATAACCTTGCAGGCTGCATGTAGCCATGAGGAGACTAGTAATTGCATGATGCAGTTTGGTCTTTTCTAGAAACTGTGCAGGCAAAACAAGAGGTTTCAGTCAATACATGAAGTACTTTCAGCAAAATGGGAGAGTGTTAGCTTTTAGCGGCATAGGGACACTGCTTAATTGTAGCAGCTTACAAATATGGATACTTGCTTGTCAATAAAAACTAAATCTTGCACTTGAAGTGAAAACAAATTAAAATTAATTAATCAGTGGAAAACACTTCATTTGAACTGGGAAAAGCAGATGCAACTAGTAAGTCTAGGTGGACAAACAAGATAATCAAATCAATACCCCCACTTTTCTTACTGGCTCACAGCCACAGGCTACAAAGTGAGAGCAAGCATGTGGATCCACTTCATTTTTATTAGATATCAGCTGGTTCTGTAATTAAGTGGAATTCAAGCCTGCTGGGGGAGTTGTTGCCCTGTCCCTGGGTGGATCTTCCTATGTGAGGGCAGCAGTTCACTCGTGCTGCTCCTATCTCATAATACTTGTCTTGCTCCTGCACAGATTTCATTCTTTCTCTCTGATCCAAAGCAAAGCTTGCTGTGAAGCATAAATTGGAGGAGGGTGGTGGATGCTAAAGAGAGCAACCCAGTCCATTGCTGCAGTTGCTAATCAGTGCAATTGTCAACAGGAATAGCTGTAAATGAGTAGGGCAGGTGTAAGATTTAGTAAATAATTCTCTAATTGAGACTAGATTACTGTGCCCTGACACAGGGGCAGGGATGGGGAAAGCTTCTACTTCTTTTTGTTGTTGTTGACTATTTAAAAATGCTGCTTAGATTTTGCAGATGGCAGTCATCTTGCTCATGTTGAAATTGTGTGCCCTCTGGGGGGATGACCCCCTAGTGCCAGGTAGTTTGTGGCCTCCCATAGCAGAATAACCTCAGAAAACTCTTAAAACCTAGAAAGAGAGCAGTGTCCCTCTTCTCATCCACCCGGCCCCAGCAGCACATCTGTTCCTGTGGGCTAGAAGCAATGTTGTTTTTATTAAGTTAAAGATGCCCTGTGAAACCTGGGCTTTAATACTTGAAAACCTGATATCAGGGAGCTTGGAGTTACTTCCCCTGGAGCTCACCAGAGATGGCCCATGAGCATCTCAACCAGAGAGTGCATAACTTCTGTTTTCTTTAATTGAATTTTCAATTATTATTTGATGTTTGCTCTCTTCAATAAGCTAACTTGGTCCTAGACCTGGCTAGATACTGAGGAGAAAGGCTCATAAATATTCATTTGAAACTGTTGCAAATTAATTCTGCTGTAATTCTTTGTGGTTTTGCTTCACACAAACATTCAAGTGAATGAGTTTTAGTAGGAGGGGTGGTAGACAAAAAAGACGATTTCAGAAAACTGTAGAGAACATCTGCCAAAAAAAAAAAAAAACAGGGTGTGGGGAGTTCTTCACTTTGAAATTACAAGCAGGTTCAGATCAGAACATGAAGAGTTACTGTAACCCCACTGGGACCAGCAAACATGCTGCATCATCTGTGTATTCAAGTAGGTCACACTACAAAAGTCAAAGTGGCGTGGAAATTCATGGAAAATATTTAATAAAAAAACTAAAAAATCAGAAGCAGAACAGCAACAGTTCTTCCTAGATCCACATTTCATTGCTAGTGAATGCTTAGCTCTTCTCTGCCCTTTGTACTTTTTTCTCCTCTCTCTTAATTTTGCTTCTTATTAGTTACACTTTGAGCTTTTTGTTTAGGCAACTGAAACATGTATTTCACCTGCAGCACTTCTTATTCCTGAGACGGATGTGGACCTGTTTCTGAGGCTGGAAAAAAAAATCATTGCTGTGAGATTCAGGGTCTGTTTGCTATTCCTAAAGCTTGTGAAAGAAGAAAAGTTGAGTCCTGATAATCAAGATTGCATGCGTGTGTGTTTGCATTCACACCCTAATGTGCATCTCGATGGTTCTGTTCCCTCCGCACCCCCTTCCTCTACCCAATGTCTAATTAAAACAAGAATGCACCAGGCTGCCTTTTGCTCTGTTTCATCTCCTGATATTTTTATGTTAAATCCACCAAGGAAATCTCCTGAAGGCTTTGAAGTCTTGGGGTGTGTGAATAAAGATGTCACAATGGTAGACACAGGGCTTCTTAATGAGGACAGAAGGTTTGATGTCGGAACACTTCAGTGCCCAAAGGAAAGAGATGCTCTCCAACAAGCTCTGTCTTTCTTTTTGTGTGTGTGTTCTTGCTGCAAAGGCCTATGTTTTTTTTCCGCTCTCCTATATCTTCTATATTTTTTATTCTTTCTCCACCCTTCTAGGAGGAAGGGGAAAAATGAGAGGAAATGCGGGGGAAATGCACAGTTCTACAAATTCATTCATTGTTCAAGCCACTGATTTGTTACCTCAGTTCATCAGTGCCCCTTCTAGGCTGCTGCTGTCTACTTTCCTATCTGGACCAAGGTAACAGACCCACCTTCTGCATCATTCTCCCATCTGAACAGACCTAACTCAGGGAAGGGAAGTTTAGCTTTACCAGAAGGATTTTTTTCTTGAAAGTAACCCCATGAAGTCAAAGGTTAATTTAATGTAACTGAGAGGAACATCTGATCCCTAGAGAGAAAAAAAAAATCACAAATCTGATCATTGACAACAGCTCCAAGCATTCCCTGAGACCTGTACACAGTTTGATCCTATCTGTCTGCTCTGATTTTTGCCTTCTGGACCCTTATCCCTATTGCTTTTCTGCTGTTGCATCTGAGAAGTCAGATTGTAAAATTATGGAAAAAAGTGAAAGCAAACTTTTCTCATCCCATTGTTCTCCTCCCTGTGAACCCAGCGGAACAACAGGAGGCCATTAAGGCAGAGCTGGATGTCCTCTTGGTCCTGTCAGTATTTTGGCAGAAAAATCTTCCAGGTTTCATGGGAAGATGCACTCCTTACATGTGGGAAGTACCTGTTGGAGCCAGGCATCCCCTTCCCTTTGAGATGTGCTATCTTCTGAGGGATGTTGTGTTGTCTGAAGTTCATCTCTGTGAGAGACCAGGAAGAGCAGAGAAAGGAAAGTTTGGGCCCATGCTGTAAATCCAGCCCAGTGGCAGTAGAAGCCAATTTAGCTCCTAAGAATCATGTCTATGTACTTTTTCATTAAGATCAAGCATAGCTGGAGTTTTTACTGCAAACCTCAGAATTTCAAGCTCAGCATGAGTCAGTCTCAGAGTGCTGAAATATTTAAGGTTTTGTTTTGTTTTGTTTTTTCCACTCAGAAGTTGGATTTATTGACACGAAACAAGTTGTATCATTTTTCATCTAAGAAAATCCTGATGTTTGGTGTTGGTAGTGACGATGATGGTTTGAAAGCTCTTTTAATTGATTGACCACACCTACTCAGTTCCATCCTTGCCAACTAAGACAAAATCTTCCTTCCCCATCAGGATTCCTCCTCAAATCCTATTGCCTTCTAGCCTCCTTGGGTGATGCTAATGCATTTTAGTAGGGACATGGGATCAGGTTCACTTCACCTGATTTAACTGCCCAGGCCTGTGGACTGGCAGTCCCACTGCTGTGAGATGGCTGGAGGAGCAATGTGAAGGTCCCAGGTTGCAAAATACCTGTGCAGGTGCAGGATTGATGCTCTCACAGGAAGGGAAAATTGAGTACTTCTGTTTTGCAACTTCGCAAAAAATTGCCATCCCTTTTCTTCTCCTCAAAAAAAAAAAAAAAAAAAAAAAAAAAAAAAAAGCACAAATCATTTTTTTCCCCGTTTTCTTTCAATAAAACAAAGTGCATAGCCCCATGTGATTCATTCTAAGGGTGTATATTGCTCGGGTGGACGTTTGTGCTGGAAAATACAGGAGCTCTGAGCCTCATATTTACTGGGCAAACCTGCTGCAGCAATCAAAGGTGCCCACAGTTCCCCTGATGGAGGATGTGAACACTGCAGCAGAGATTCAGACAAGGTGTTTCTGCCTAAATATTCTCCCCTCCATTCTCAGACACAGATTTACCAACAGCCTCTGCACTGACAGCAGAAGCTGCAGCAGTGAGCACAGATCTGGGCAGGGAGGCAGCTGTGCTGGAGCCTTCTGCAGTGAGCTCTGCCAGAGGCTGCCTGCCCAAGCAAAGCCCCTTGCTGCCTACTGAACTCAACACTCATTGTCATGATCTGTCCTTAGACCAGGGTCCTGACATTGCTGTGCTCAAGATTGTGCAAATTCAGCAGTGTCAAGTTGTTTGCTGGAGGGCTGGCAATTTTTAAGTGAGTGTTAAGTAATCTGGTGGGTGTATAAGCTAAGAGCTCAGGTTGCCCTCTACTTGTATCTATTTGCCAGCTTCTTTGCAGGTGAGAGAAGCATAAAAACATGTTCTCTAAATCCAGCAAAATCCCAGGGAAGCACAGGGCCAAATCCCAGCTTCCTAGGGACCACCAGACCTGCTTTCTGAATGTGATCATCCTTTGAGTCAGAGAGCACTTGTTTAAGCTACCTGGATCCCTACCACTGTTACACGGAGTGCACCATTTCCACTGTCAGAGGATGATGTCCTGCTCAGGTTTAAGGTCATCTTCTCTTCCAGACAGCATGAAGCCATCTGGTTTTTGTGCCACTGACCTTTGTCAGCCTCCATTAATTTACAGAGGTTGATGAAAGAGCTCAAAACGTGCTTTCTGCAGAGCTATGAGTCACTGCTGGGAGCTAGATGGGTAATGAAAAAGCTGTTCAGTTTTGTTTTGATTTCCAGATCTTCATGAATAAATCCCTGCTTGGATCCAATCAGATAGCTGCCTATAAAATTCCCTTCCTATTGCTTTGATCCTGTTTGCCCAAGTCTCTAAGCTCTGCAGCACTGTCAGCCAGCATGTGGCCATGGCCCAGCCACCAGCTGTGGTCTGGGGTTCTGCTCACCCTCTCCACCCCTGCATGCTGGCCTCCTTCCTTTTGTGTGTGCTCCTAAACACTTGGATGTCTTTCCCAAAGTCACCCTGTATACAAGCAACCCTGTTCCCTATCTCACAGTAAACCATGCATCTCAGTGCCTCCAGACCAACCCATCTAAACCAAAATGTTTTGAGCAATAAGCATGTCTTGCACATCCTGAGCTGCAGCTAGACCTGTCAGTGACTGCAGGAGCATATCTGGTCATACAAATCACCAACAGATGATAAAAATGATTGAGGGACACTAATTGCAGAGGTTTTTGGATGCATCCCTCTGCCACCAAAGCCTCCGGGAGGAAAGTTGTCTGTCTGACAGCATGGGTAGGAGGGAAATCAGGACAGACTGCTAGCAGAGGGCGCTTCTCACTCCTCGTGATTGGCCCTGCACTGCATCTGGTACCCAGAGCTGGGCAGGCAGAGGGGTGTTCATCAAACACCACTTGGCCTCTTCTTGCCTGGAGTCCCAGGTCACCACAGCAGCACAAATGCCATCAAACAGCTCCAGTTTGATTTGTTGAACTTCAAGGGATCCTTTGGTATTCACAAAAAATACCACAGACTATTTTCAATTCATTCTGGAAAGTATTTTCTTTCCTGCTTTGTTGGTCGGATGATTGTTCAGTTTACTCTGTTGTTCTAAAAGGTCTGTCAGGCAGCCACAGAGGAAAAGGATTTCCATGTGACCAGCCTTGTGCCATGCAGAAAGAATAGCAAATAGTTGTACTAAGCAGTCTGCCAGCTCCCTGTAGCAGGGAAGTTAGCCATTTGACCTCGACTCCATCCTTGTGAATAGCATCCCTGGGGACTGGGGACACTTTTCAAATGAAAGGTTTCCCTCCGGTGGACCTTCAGTTTGGGAAATCCCATTTGGCACACCCCTGTCTCAGCATCCTTCTGCTGCACTTCCTGCCTCCCCAGAGTGTTACACTGGCGAGAGACGGGAAAGCCAGATCTCTGGGTCTCTTGGCCAGATCTGCAGAGCTGCACAATTGCAATGCATCAGCTTGGATGTCAGAGATATGGATGGGCAGTCAGAGGGCAGGGTCTCCTAGGGGAATGACCTGTGACCTCTGTTATTGGAACAGATACAAATGCAAGTGGTCTTGATTACATCATTTGTAATTAATCAGCAAAATTGACATGAAAATAAATAATGAGAAAGGGTCTAAATGAGATGGGGGAAAGCTGAGTTATCCAGGGCTGACTGCTGCTGCCATCCTAGATAGCTCTAAAGAGGATAGTCTAGGGCCAAAGGCTGCAATATCCCGCATTCTTTCTCCTACTGTAGCTAGCTTCCCATCTTTGCCCCAGGAAGGATCGCTGCCAGACTAGTATTTGGGGGTTTTGACCCACAGTTTGCTTCCAAAACTGAATGACCAAGGTGAAGGGATGAGGTCTCATATCAAAGAATTATGCCAAGCACACACATAACAAGGTGGAGCATAAAGGTGGTGCTCAACGCATCTAAAAGTCCTTCCTCTAAAGCTTCTCTGTGCATTTCGGATGTGAGGATTGCACATCTAACCTTTGCCATCTGCAACGTGGACAGCAAGGAGAGCATGCAGCTTGAGCTGCATGTGAACACGCATTCAGATCTCAGACGAAAGCACACCTGCTGGGCTTCCTAAGACAGCTGGGATGCACCTAGGCTTAGATCTCTCCAGTCCTCCCAGGATCTATGAAAACAGGTGAAGGAGAAACACTTACCAGGCTTTGAAGTATGTGGAGCAAATCACAGCAGTGCCTCTTGCATGTCAATAATTGAGTGTGACTGAAGCCACTGCATCCTCTCTGTGGGGGAATGCTTTCAGAACAGACATAGACCACCGAGCACCGAGGATGTGTCCCTGCGGAGTATTTCAGTGGGCATGGTTGTCCAAGAAGAATTGGTGTTGTGGTCAGCTGAGCATCCATGTGCCAAAGTCTTCTAATAGAGCTTCATAGGCATGGTGATGTTGGGATCAGGTGAGCTGGCAGAAATGGTGAGTGTTCAGGAAAATTCAGCACTCCCTTTTTCCTATAGAAATTGCTGCCATTTGAAGTATCCACAGTGGCACTGCAAGCCAGACCAGCTGTGTCTCGTTAATTAACTCAAGGCTCAGATGAGGTTGGTTCACAGAAATGGGGTGGAAGGGATGAGTCAAATGAGGTTTTCACCACAATTTGAAACAAAGTTTGCTACACTGTAAAATTTTGACTAACATCTCCCCAAAGCATCTTATGTGTAACACAAGAAGGCTTGAGTGATTTACCCTCTGGTGTGACCT
The DNA here is from genome assembly GCA_013399715.1 of Alectura lathami. Classification (NCBI taxonomy): domain Eukaryota; kingdom Metazoa; phylum Chordata; class Aves; order Galliformes; family Megapodiidae; genus Alectura; species Alectura lathami. Next base: position 484,320 of record VXAV01000139.1, on the reverse strand, counting down.
CAAAATAAGCATCAGTATCTGTGTGAGGAGTGAAACAAGAAACCTCACAAAGGGAAACCAGCTCACAGCAGTCAGTTCCAGCAAGCATCGCAACAAACTTGCTCAATATTGAAAAAGATGCCACGGCCATGAAACACCTGTTTAGGATTGCTTTGGATTGCATTGCTGCTTGTGCCTTAGATTACTGGCCTGGAAATTCTCAATAGCAAATGCGCTGTGCATTGCTTCCAGTGTGTGTGTTTCCTTCCACGCAGCAGGACCAGTTTCTCGTTCCTTGTCTTGGCTCTGTTTTGCACTTCTCATGCCAGAGGCTGACCCAGCTGAAATCTGTGTTTCCAGTTCTGCAGAGAGAATTGCATGTCTTCAGCTTTTTTGTTGTTACTGCCTGTTTGGGAGCAGAATAATTTAAAAGTCCTTGTTTTCTTAAAACCTCACTAAGTCCCAAAGTGATGGGCAATGACCCGTGAAGGTCAAAGCAGCAAAGATTCTTGGAGGATGTTTTGCTTGTGGGAGTCAGTTATTCCCGATACACAGAACAAGAGTTTGACTGCCTTCCATATAGCAAACATGCACGTTGCCAGATCACAATCTTGATTATATCTATATCAACCTGCTTAAAATACCGTTGGCTGCAGTGAAAGTGCAGATGTGGACCAGATGCTGTAAGTTGCACCTGACAGTTTCTGCATCCAACACAGTGGACTGCCTCTGCTCCAGACCCCTGCCCTTTCTCTTCCTCTTCTTCTCTTTCTGGCATCCTGTGTGAGCGACAATAAGAAGTTTTCTACTAACTTTTTTACGGTTGCTGTTTTCCTCTAACTTTACTGCAATTTCTGGAGGTCTCATTGAGGCTTTCCACATTGCACCATCGTCTCCTAAATCTAAAAGTGGGCTGCTCATTCCAGCACGTCTGTCACTTGGCCTTTTCTTTCTCTGAAAATCAAATAAGCAATATTCCACATTCCTCCTCCTCTGGTGAGCAGAGCTTCTGATGTCTGGCCTAGGGTTAATTGTAGGGTTAACCAAGTCATGAAAAAATATTCTGGGAAAATGCAGAAGATTTCTCGCTTGGTTGGAGTGAGCAATCTTTCTTTTTTAAACTCAGTGTCACAGGGCAGCCAAACAGATCTCTCTTTCACTGTCGCTCTCTTCTGCTGTAGGTCAGCAGCATGATGTGCTTCTCCTTCCTTGCAACTTCAGGGCATAGCAGGGTTGCAATTTGTTCTGGCCCTTTCAGAAAGCCAGCTCAACTTTCCCTTTGCTCCAACTGTGGGTTAGGGGAAGCCAACCAGCAAGACCCAGAGCACTTCTACACCAGCTGTAGCTTGTCAGCCCAGATTGCGAGGGTGTTCTCAGAGGGGGCAAAATGCTGTTTCCTTCTGTACCATCTGCATTTTGATGATGATCATTGAAGTAATGGGCTAGGAATGTGCCTCTGCAGCCAGAAATTTTCTTACACTTCTGGCCCAGTGAGGTACCCTGTAAAACCTATTTATAGGCTAAATCTGATGGGGCATCCCCTATTGCCCAGCTACCCTCTGAAGTCCCCTTATCAGCTTCCCAATTTTTCCCCACTGCAGGACTGTTCTGATTTCTGCTCCTCTTCATTCTTTCCCACCCCTGCTCGTGGCTGCACCCATCCTCAGGTGGATGCTTCCTCCAGGGGGCAGAAGGAGAGGGCACCCCATTGCTGTCTTACAGCTGCACATGGGCCAGTATCTATATGTCCCACTGTGAGAATTAGTGAACCCAGAGTTTCAAGTAAAGGATATGTAAAGGGGAAGAAAAAGAAAAATTTTGGCATCCTGATGCCCTAATGACTCTGCAGGCTTATGGTGGAGCCTCTGCATGCCCTGCTGAGCTCCCAGCACACAGCATGGAGCCCAGCTGCCCCACGGTGCTTGTGCACACAGGGACACAGTCCCCTTGCAGAGCATGGACAATTCTGCAGAGAGCTGCTGCTTTCCAAAATGACATCTTTTTAAAATGTTCTATGACCTGATAGAAGCTGATCCTTCACATCACTTCTTTTACACCACCTGCTGCTCATCAGCTGCTGTTGAAGACATGGCCAGACCCATCCTCATGCCCTGTCCCTGAGATGCTGCCAGAAGTTGCACTGCAGAGAGGGCTCTCCTTTAGGGAGACGAGGTTTCAAACTGCTTTCTAAATTTCCAGCATAAAAGCCATTGGAGAAATGTAAAATATTAGTGGTATTTTAAGAAAGTGTGTGGGTGTGTAGACACAATTAATTTTCCTTTTTATAGGCCTACATGGAATAACTCCATCTCCGAGGAAGATGCCTGGATCTGTGGAGCGCTGGCATCCCAGAGGAGGGCTCCGCTCTGCTCGTGTTAACAAAAAATGCCATCGAAACTAACAGTGTACAAACGCTGTTGTGGTCAGACAGTGTCAGCCCGATAAATTATTGGATGTGTGAGAGGCGGCAGACTGAGAGTCTCTCCGTCCTTCCCGGTATGAAGCCGCTCATTCTTCCTTGTTAAATGCACACGGTAGCAGTCGTAAGGGATTTTTGTCATGTTAGTCCCCTAAGATCAGAGAGGAGCTGATGCGACGTCGAAATACACTGTGTAGGATTAAACAGCAGAGGGTATGCGCGCTCGCGTACGTGCAGGCAGTGACTGCTCTCGTGCTATGTATTGTTATTGACACACTGCACCTTAATGGCTATAATGTCAATGGGCACTTTGGGACCTTTACTCGTGGATTATTAATGCATTAGTCCACAGCTTTTATGGGTTATCGTGTCAAAAGCGGTGGGAGTGAATGTCTGCAGTATATGGGCAGAATAAAGACGTTTTTTAATCAGAGCTGTGTATATACCACAGCGCGGTACTGAACCTGAGGAGTCCCATTTGCTGCTGTGCCGTACCTGCTCCCACAAGTGCGATCTCACTGCGGCTCAGAGGACAACATGGAAACAATGACTGCAACCAGAGAGGAAAAGGGACTGGAAATACAGTCCAGGGAAAGGAAGAGATCTCACCACTGAAACCAGGCAATTGCGCATTGCTGTCCCAGGCTGGAGGAGATTATTTCCTGGTGTTATCTGCTGATACCCTGCAACATGAAGATTAATAGGCTCTTTACTTTATTGTTAGGAACTGCAGGTGCTGCTTTTATTTATATAAATGTGTGCAGCTCTCCTGGCTGTGGGCTCAGCCCAGGATGAGCTCTCCCATGGGATTTCAGGGAGAGGAACTTTCTCACGCTGCTTCTGCCTGAGAGCCAATGTCACACAGCATTTGGATGCAAGCATGGGGTGTCTGCATGGCCTTTTGGATATGATGGAAACTGCAGGTGCTCAAGGGCTAGATCTTGCCATTTTAAAGGGCTTTTTGAACACAGCATAATTTGCAGGGGAGAGCGACACGTGGGTGTGAGTGGTTGCAATCAGACTCTGGCTGGTCTTTCCTGGGTAAACAGGGAATGTTTATTTGCAAAGCCCTGTTTGACAAGGCATGGTGGTTAAAGCTGCAGATGAAGTGGAAAGGGCAGTATAACGTGCTAAGGCACCGTGAAGCGAGCCATGCCTGCTGTGCTAGTGGAGCGGGAGAAGGGCTGGGACCACAGGAGCAAGGACACACGAGCATGGTCAGAAATGTTCTGCCTGACATTTAGCAACGCGGTTGCTTCCAGGTCGCGACATCGGAGCAGCAAGTGATAGGCAGCTCAGCCAAAGTTATCTAAGTGAATATAAATGGGCTTGTTTCTGGCAGGAATTGCCATCTTTCTTGTAGTTACTACTGCTCCATTACAACGAGATCTGGAGGAATTATCCTCACAACCGAACTGGCTGTTGGGCAACAAAAACAATAATCAGCCAGTAATAGAAACGAAAACCAAACCATAGGCTTTCCTCCTCCTAGGAGGAGAAAATACCCCTAATACATGGGCTGCAATGGCATGAAGCAAGAAAACAGAAGCACGGGGGGCCAAAGCCCAGGGGGATGCTGGTTCTGCAGAGCTGAAGGGTGAGAAGTAGCATGACCCAGGAGGGAAGCTTCTTGTTTGCAAACGGCTGTCACTGTACTGAAGGGTCGCGTCTTTCATTTTCTCAGCTTCTTGTTCCCTCAATTTCACATCTCAAGGAGGCAAAGAAATCCCTCAGTTTTCCTGACAGTGCTGAATAGAATGTGAGTTTTCATCATGTCATATCTGGGCCGTGGAAAGGCCCCTGCTTTTATTGTGTGACGACACAGAAATTACTAAGTAATTACAGGATTATGCAGCACCCTGTAAATTAAATGTTACCTCTTTACCTTTTATAGAACAAAAAATAACCATGTAATTACCTAGTGAATTAAGCTGTTAAGGTCTTATGGTAATTATGCATGGAGTCAAAAGCTCTGAGTTCTTCTGGTAGTTACAAGTAAAGAATTATCTTTCATTTTTAAACATATGTTGCAGTTGGATCCCAAAGCCTGCACATTTCCATTTTAATAACACTATGGCCTGCCCAAATGAAAAGAGGCATATGTCTCCCATCTGAGTGTGCAAATAGAGTGAACGTGTATATATAAAATAGATTGGACATATGCAAAACTGACCCAGGTTCATACCAGAGAAGTTATATGGACTGAAATGGAATAGCAACAGAGGTAAAACATGATTAGTCGGATGATAACGTTTAAAATTATGTTTAGTTTCCTAGCACTAGAACTTGTTTTCACAGGAAGCAAGTCAGCGTGATGCTATTTTTAATATACACATGTGGTTGTATTTTGAAAACAGACAATCAAACCAGTCGTCGGAAAGCTCCGACCCCTAAAGGGAGGCTGGGGACCTGCAGTGTGGAGATGGCTTTTGCTGTGTAGCAGCAGCACATAGGGGATGACTCTGCACAGGCAGGAGAGCCCCGTGAACTCAGGCACACTGGTGGTGCAACCTCGGTGGGTGCTCCTGGCTCGGTTGAAGGGGCTTTGACATCAGGCTGAACGCATTTCAGCGGCACTGGAAAGATCATCAGGCAGGGGACTGTAGGTGCTGAAGTGCAGGGTCAGTTTTTTATCCAGCGTGAGGATCTGCAGCACATATCAATTGCCACTCTTGTTCTGTGTATCTTCAGCTCCAGTCAGAGCTGGCTAAAAATGCCCTTTCGATATTTTAAGGTTCACGTCATTTTTGGTTTTTTGTTAGTTTATTTTAACTGTTTCGCGTAACTTTTTGCTGGTTTACTTTTTAACCGGAAAACAAAATCTCACTGAAGTGTTTCAGGTTTTCTTCTCCTTTCTTCAGTTTTTCCCTTTCCGAGTTTTTAGTAGCAATGTTCAAAAAAATCCCTATGAACTTCAATGATGAAATAATAACTAGCTTCAATGTCCTTTCAGATTAAAAATAGGCATTTTTCTAGGTCCCAGTACCAGATTCTTTGGCTTCATAATTTTAGATCCCTAAATATGAAAAATTGGATGTTACAATATGCCTAACACCATCTGAAAGGTGCAGTATGTTCACCTCCAGCTCTTCAAAGAGGCATTACGTATACTTACTAGCTAATTTTATAACTTGCTCCGAAATATGTAGCATGTTATATAAGTGCTCACTGTGATAATCATGGAAGAAAATACAGAACCAGGATAGGGAGCTGGGTTTCTCTTTTAATGAAGCTTAACACTGGCATTTTAACTATTAACATTGTGTTTGCAGTTTCTACTGCAAACCTAACTGTTTCACCTGCAAGTCATCCCTAATCCAAACAGTAATTGCTCCACGTAAAAAATGAATTCAAGTAACTATCTTCTTTTTCTTTTTTAATTTTGCATGTTTTCTCATTTTGGTTTCAATACGATCAGCAATTCTATATAGCACCATGTTCCATCGTATTTAAATCCTGCAGTAATGCCGCATGCTGAACACAGCAACATGCATTTCCTTCCAAGAGTCATTTATATCCCCTATAACAGGTAGTCTTTGCTATAGAGATGCAGGGGTGTTTTGGTGCAAACAAGCTTTTTTACATGTGTTTGTTGCATGATTTTTTCACCTTGTGTCCATCAGTGTTACTGCTGCTGTCTGGTGAATACTAAAAAGCACCCTTTGGGATTAGATCAGAAAATGTGGGGAAAAAAAAAAATCACACTCCATCTGATTCCTACTCTCTGGCGTAACATCCCTTCATCCTGACACAGATTACTGCAAGCATTGTACTCGCCCAGTTCCTCTGCCTTAATAGCCTTACGTCTCATTCCAAGTGAGATCAAAGAGAGAAAAGTACCAAAGGGCTTACATTCAATTAACAGGAAAGGGGCAGGCTTTATACATGCTCAGCAGAAGCTCTGATTGCAACAAACTGCTGACTGCATATCATGTACTATCGCTATCAGCATGTGTAACGCCAGCCCTTTCCCTGCCACGCTGAAAGGTGGTCTGGAAAGGCAAATGGCATTTTTGTGCTCTTCCTAGCTGCACTGGGACGGAGGAAGATGGAGCAACCCACACCGCATTGCAGGGATGCTCTGCCTCCCACCCTGCTTTATTTTCTGAGAGCTCCAGTCTGGAAGCTCTCTGTCAGCCCCTGACCAATGTATTGGACAAGCTGATTTTTTAATGACGCGCGATTCCCCTCTGCTCTCTTAGACGGATGTCAGAGTTGGAGGCTTAGCCTGCGGCGGTCAGAAGTCCTAGGGCAACAGCCGAGACTTTTGACCCTTTCTGTATATTTACAGTGTATTGCGGTGAAATAATGCCCCTCTTGTTTCTGAAAACAAACTACCCCCTTCTCCCCCTCTCTGAGTATCTGTGGCATCCACAAGATCCAAACAGGCATCTGACAGCTAACTTGTGCCAGGTGATCAGGAGGAAATTGAGGGAAATGGACTGTTCTGTGTTGGTGCTTTGCACTTTCCACAAAGAAAGCGGGACCAGCCACTGCCACGAAGATGTGACAGTGGGAGGACCAGAACCCTTACACACTATGGCAGCCTGATTTTATGACTTTTCCATTTTACCTCATTAAAGGCAGAATAGAGAGCTGCAGAACTTGGAGATGGATCATAAACACCAGGAAGAAAACAAGAGCATAAAAAAGATTGGCATGGATCATAGGGATTTTACTCTTTGAGCACTGCTGAAGTGAGAGTACATCCCATCCACTACACACTCAGGGCTCATTGCTGCTAACTCTGGTTGCTTCAAAACCTCTATTTTCCTCAAGTTCTGCATATGAAGTCTGGGAAAGACATGAGTCCCTAGTTTGGTGTTACTGCTGGAAATTTTTTAGTATTATTTTTTTACAATCTGAGACAGCATGGATCCCTGCTGGCATTAGACTCCCCCTCTCCACCAAGCTGGTTGCTGGGATAACTTCCAGCCAGAGCTGCCTGCAGCTGCGTGCAGCCCTGCTTTGTACCCTCTGCACCTTACTTCTAATGCAAATGCAGCAGAGCAGGATGCTACACACACACACACACACAAATAATCTCTTCCAAGGGATTCCATACCTGTTCTTGCCAGGAATATTCTCAGCTACTCTAACCTTTCAAAATTTCCTGCTTTACTCTGGGAGAAGACTGCTCCACACATTCCTCACAGGTTAACAGTGTTATAAAGAGCTCAGCTGGTCAGCAGAATCAGAAAACACTGAAAAGGTCAAAGCATGCAAGTACTACAGTGGTTTCCCTCTAATTTAGAGTAGCCTGTGACCTTCACTTAACCCTTACTTACTTTAAATGGTTGCAAATTAAGTTGGGCAATTTAACCTGAGCTCTACAAATCTAAATGAAGTGAAAGATGAAACTCTATCAAACAGCTTTCCATCAATGTCAGGCTGTGTCCTCCAACACACATATACCAGACAGACACTTCTGCCTGTGAGCCTTACCCACCAGAGATATATTCAAATAAAGCCCCATTAACTCCACCAGTGCTGAATGACATACGTGCATTTGTACCACACATAGTCGTCCCCTTGAACAAAGGCATATTGGACCGGAGCTCTTTTCTACAAGGTGTTTTTTAATCTTCTTGGCTTATGCAGGACTTACAGCTATAATATACGGTGTTTGCATAGCAGTCATAGCAAGGATTTCAGCCCTGTAAATCCATCACCTGCTTCCCATCAGCCGATCGCCTGCGCACTGGCGCTCGTGTCAAAGCTTTCCACTTCTGCAGGGCCATACACAGCCTCCTGGGCTCTAGGGACCAGGTGCCTTCCAGTAATTACATGCAATGATAAAACAGAAGAGAGCTCTGCAGCAAAGCATCCCATAACACTCCTCGTCTCAACGCTGATCTCATCCATCAGATGACAGCAGAGCGCACGCAGATGTGAGGGCGCTGACTGGAAGACCTGTGCTTCAAGGTCCTGCGTGAGGCCGCAGCCTCTCAGCAATCACCCGTGCCCAGGAGCAGCAGAGCTGGTGACTCCTGCCTGTGGCAACGGGATGGGATCCTCAGGCTGTACCATGCATATTTGTTAGTCGGTCTGTTAATGAAAAGAGAGGAGTCCTGAACAGGACATGGATTTGCACATCACCTCCTCCTTTTTTTTATTCTTTAATGTGGTCTTTTTCTCCTTTTAAACTATGCGTACATGCCTACCTGACTCACAGCAACAAATGTGAAAGAAAAACTGAGTTTCCTTTTTTTTTCTTCCCAGCCACATAAATCTATATCCCAATAACTGCAGCTAAAGCAAGGAGATATCATCACAGAAACATGTCACAAAACAAGTTCTTAACTTCAGTAAGAACCCAAGTTTTCACCATTTTTTTTTTTTATATTAAGATAGAACAGCAGTGCTGGGGAAACAAAGCATCCTGTGAGCAGCTCGGATTTGCTCAATGCCATGGTCCAGAAATGGCTGCTCAGTGTCTGATTTACTGGCCAAGAGGATACTCTCCTTTCTGAATTCCCATGGAGATGGCCTGATTTCCATAGCAACTGGATTCTCTCTCTTGCCTTTCCCTTTAACAGGTAGAAACACACTTACGTCCTGAAAATGCTAGATTATTCTGAGTATTTTTGTATTTTCAAATGCCAGTACACTTTCTGGACAATGTGTTGAAATACAGGCACCCTAATTATATTTTTGTATCTGCCTTTTGAACTGGCAGTGACATTATCTTCCATCCTCTGCTCTTAAGATTTGTTGTGATGTGAGCATGAAGTATTCTTTTTTGCTTTCTCTCTTCTCTTATTCTTCATTATCATTCCAATTTTCTGTTGGACAACCTGCAATGCAGGGTGATGACTGTTGAAGAAAAGTCTTTGGGAAAAGAGGGTATTGATAACACCAGCTAACAACAATATCCAAAATGCATGTGATGTATTTCTAGAGAGAGGTTGGTAGAATCTCTGCCCCAAAGATGGATTAAAAATGCATGCTATAATTCAGCATGTCAGATAGGAGATCATGTTGGCAGTAAGTATATACCTTATTTGTCACCTGTTTGCTGTTTTTTAATGGTTCCAGGTTTCAATTTTATATGCTAACTTGAAGTGTCCTCTTTTTAGCTCTGTCCTTCAAGTGCATTTCCACTGCTTCTCCTCTCTAAACTACAGCTTGAGTAAGTACAAAGGACAAACAAAATCTGTAAGGAGTTGGCTAGACTGGGGAGTTTTTATAGCCATTGTAGGGGGATTTGTAGGGAATAAAAGAGAACAGACCCTGAAAGCCATCTCCCCGGGGATCAGCTGAGATCACATACAGGACAAAAAGTTGTGGAAGTAGACCTTTGGGTAGCAGTAACGGGAAACGGGGAAAGGGAAACAGGAGGCAATGAGTGCAGATCCCATGTCTGCTAGGGTGGCTACAGCGAGTGAAGGGCATTCCTGGCAAGTGAAGCCATTTGGGGAACCAGGGAGAAGGGCAAAACCTGTGAGGAGCAGAGGGGCTGAGCTGGGCTGTTGCAGTGGCACTTCCCCTTTAGCCACAAATCACAGGAATGCAGCATCCACGCTGAGGATGAATTTCACAGCTATGCCATTCACCCAGCAGTCCAGCCCATGCCCCAGACCTTCCCCTGCCTCACTGCCACCTCTGTGTGAACGCACACTGCCCTAGCTCCGCTAAAATAGTCAGCTAGAACAGTCCAAGATGCCACAAGGGCATCCAAAGGTCCTGACAGCACTTTGCCAATTCACTGACCCCCATTATGTTCTGAACTGCAGGAGGTTATACCCAAAATCAGCCAAAAAAAAATTGGCTAATTTTCCTCTAACCCTCAGCCTGACCTCAAGCCTGAGTTTACATTTTTAAATCTCACCATCAGTGGGATGCCCACCCCTCTGCCCTGCTCCCACACAGCCATTCAGATGTAACCCCCCTCTCTTGTGCATCCCCAGCTGCCTTCAGACCCTCACAGACCATCATGCAAGGGTTTCCCTGCCTCTCCATCATGAAACCATCTCTCTCCTCTCCCCTCCTCCTCTCCCCTTCCCCAGCTAATGCTGGGAGCTGGGGAGAAAAGCATAGCAAATTGAAATAAATGAGAGAAGTGGAATGAAGGGGGAGCCAGGAGGGGGAGGTGAGGAGTGAGCTGCCAGGCTCTGTCACTTCGAGGGTCCCGAGGGGAGCAAGGCAGGGTGGCAGCAAGGCCAAAGCCCGGTCCTGGGTGGTGTCAGGAGCTTTGTTGCCTGTGACCTTCAGAGCATTTAGCACTGATGAGGAACATCCTGGCACTCAGAGTGGGGACAGAAGGACACACGTGTGCATGGGAGCAGGGGGAGAGTGATGTGGGCGGGGGGCTGCCACTGGCAAGGGGTGGCAAGGACACGGGGACTGGCACCATGGCATCCGTATCTCCCCCCAAGCATCCCGCTCCTCAGAGCAGCCCAAGGAAATCCGTCCTTTGGGCTCCTCATAGAGATGCCAGCCAAGGGCCCATAGAGGGCACTGATTTGTCAACAAATAGCAGAGAAAATACACATTTGGGTAAGAAAGACAGGCACAAAGGGCGGCCCAGGCATCCTTCTGCTGCTCCTGTGGGTGGGTTATTTCTGAGTTAATGATGGACTGCTTCTTTTTTTACTTCTCTGGTCTCTCTCAGAAATGCAAACATTGCAGGGAGGTGGGAGAGGTGGCTTCCTCTTCCCGTTTGCTAGAGGAGCAGATGGCCCCACAGATGATTTCTCCTTGCTTCCCTCTGTTGGTAAAAGATACGTAACCTAGCTCTGAGAATACCATTTCTTGGCAAAGATGTTCCTGAAAAACAGCAGGGAAATTCCCAGTACTGTGATTTCATGCTTCTCCATCCTCCTTTTTCTATTTCTTTAATTCTACCCACTGTGGCAAGGTGCACAGCTGCAGCTGGGTTTGGTTATGCAGAAACTGCGTGCAGTGCTCCGAAGATGCCTGTCCCAAGGGAAGTCCCAGCGGAAGTCCTATGGGAAGTCCCAGGAGAAGGCTGCACACCTTCACCAGGTCCTGCTGTGGCTCCTGGGACTTTGTTCCAACCTCCCTCAGGACTGGCAAAGCAAATCTCTCAGGGCAGCTCAGTGGCCAAAGATCACCATGGGGCCATGGCATGTGGTAGAAAAGACAAAATGAAAAGACAAAAGTCTCTTGCTGCCCTCCCTTCCCAGCAGCTCTCCTTCCAGCTCTCAGCTTATCCCACTGCTCCCATGCCAGGGAGGAGGCCCATTAGCAGCAGCTCTGCTGCAATGTCTCTTTAATGGAAGTGTCAGGAATAAAGATTTACCTCCAGGTTTAGGAAGACAATTATTGTACGTTAATTAAATATGAAATGACACTTAAGAGCATATCCATTGCCTTAACAGCGACTCTGTAATAATAATAATACTTAGCACTTACATAGCTCTCTCCATCTATACAGTGCTTCACAAACATTAACTAATGAATCCTCACAACCTCCATGTGAAGATAAAGAGACTGCTGGCATGATGGGGAGGGGGGAACGGAGACATGTCAGGGGAATAACCTCTTCATGGCCTGCTGCTGCTGCTTTCCAGGCTGCTGTGGTGTTCATTCTCTATCCTTTTTGTCAGCCTTCCCCTAATGTGCTTCTCTCCAGCACCATGCGGTGGGCGTGTTGCATGCTGGAGGAGGACATCGGCAACGCATTGAGGTGGTGCCCACAGTCACTGCTGGAGAAGGAGCTGATGCTCCCCTGGGTTCGTCTTCAGCTGGAGTGTTTTGGATGTGGCCCTAAGAAACAAGGTTCTGGCTTTGGACGTAAACATCTGTAAAATGCAGGAGCCCAGTACTAGGGCTGAAATAGTTACTGCATCTGGCTTTCTGTAAATCATTTCAGATGAAGCCATGCCTTGCCTCTTGCAGTCTCACAGTCTGGAAACCTCTCCTGAGCCTCCTTTGTCTCCCGGAATATGATTTTGAGCTGAAAGACCAACTCACCTGGCTGATGTGCCTCTGTAGGAGCCGACTGGTTCTCTCCATGCTGGCCCATCCTCCAAGACCATCACTTGACATGGAGGCAACAATAGATGCTACTCCAGGTCTTTGTTTTCTATTGTATTTACATTTTCCTCACTGCAGCTGCCTGTGATTGTACAGTGTGCTTGCCAGAAGAATTTTGAGAAAGATAAGAAATAAGTTTTGTTCTCTCTACAAGAAGAAAGGTGCTGACTCTCCAGAGATCCCACCACCATATTCTGAACCCATTTGCAGCACTTTCCATCCCTCATCTCCCACAGCAGGCCTGGCTCTGCCCCTGCTCTGGCTTTTAGTCAGCAAAATCCCGTTTTACCTGTTTTCCAGTGCTTTTCCAGATTTTCTCTCAGGAAGCACTATTGGGGCACTATGTCCATGCCCTCTTCCACCTCTTGGCAGTCTCATCATAACCAGGAGAGTACAGGAAAGGAAGAAGGATGGCAGCAATGTGTGGTCAGGGCTGTTCCAAGGGAGGAGAGTGATTACCTGTCCCTTTTCATGTAGGAACTTTCTGTACAATCCACTTCCAGACTCCCTTTTCTCAAGATCATTTCTCTTTAAAAGATAATCAATATTCAAAATATACTTCCTTAGATAAACAGCTATACTCTAACAGCTTCAGCACCTACAAAGCCAATGCCTGTGTGTGTCTGCTAAGCAGCTGTCAAACTGCATTGCTTGTAACATTTAGGGCTGGTTTGCAAGGCGGTCTCAAGGCTACACTCTACAAAACACTCTGTGTTGGCCAAGGGGGAGAAGAGACAACGTGACCTAGAAAATCTTGTCATCTTCAAAGTTTCCCAATACTGCTGCTATTTATTTAGCATTGTGAGCCCACCAGATCTGTTTCCAAGTCATTGAGGGTTGTTTTTGTCTTCCAGAAACGTCTCAAGCAAGCCTCCGAGTTTGAACATGCTAATATTTTCAGAAATCCTCAAGTCAGCACCAGTGATTTCAGCTGTGTTCCCAGATAACTCCCTGGTGGGCTTCTTAGGGTTGCATTTAGATATGAAAATGCCGCATGGTGCTCTCTGTAGCTTGGTGCAATATCAAAGATTGCCTCTGATGTTAAACAGAATCTGAATCTTTCTGCATGTATCACTATTATCTTGGCTTTCTGCATTGAAAAGCCCTTGAGAACTGAGTGGGAAAATATATTTAGCATGTGAGAACTCACCTGTCCAGCCCTAAAGGTACAGACCGATGGAAGCCACCCTCAAATAATCTATTTATGCCTCAGTCCTTCCTGTCTCAAAAATTGTCTTCCTCTGCCTTTGACTTCGTTTTGCAAATCCAGCCCCAGACCTCAGGGGCTTTTGCAAGATCAGGCGATACCAGCAATTCTGGAACCTTCTTTTAGTCACAGACAGGTGACAAGGTTGGCCGTGTTTGAGTTCAGGTCTCCAGCAATGGGACTGTTTTGGTGGTTTCCCCTGGAAGGCCTCCATGTAGGGCATGACTGTGGGATGCCTGCCCCGTGCATGGAGGAGGATTGCACCGTGTATGCCTGCTGATCTGCACCTGTATAGGACAGCAGCAAAATGCACTCGATGCAGCTCATCCAGGGCTCATCCTTAAAACCCCAGGAGAAATCCTGCCGTGGGCCTGGGTTGTCTGGAAGCAGCCACTCTCCCAGCACCATCCTCACGCCTATGTGGTCTGGAGCTGGGCTCTTTCTCCTCCTTCACGAGTTAACAAATTGGCCGTTCCCTGAGAGCGGATAATTTCTTCTTAATGGTAGCCATTTCTCAGCACGTACTTTGGCTGCCAGCTTTTGAAGGTAATTGCATTGTTATTTAGGAAAGTCAAAGGTGCATTCTTGCAGAGAATCTTTGGCTGCGAGCAGGCATGCGAAGGGCTGGCCAGGAGATGGCTTGGCATGCTCCTGTTACAGCAAGGTGTCACTGCAGGCAGCCAGAAGACAGGGATGGATGTGCATCTGCCTCCCCGCTTCCTTTTTCTCCCCAGAGAAGAATCAGTAGAAGCCTTTCATTGTAAAATCTAGATGGGCATTCCAGTGTTGAAAATACACAAGACAAAATGTTCGTTTTCTGATAAGAAAGTGATGTCACAGATGACCTTATTAAAAAAGGTAAAACACTTGTTTACTTAAAGCACTTGCTCAAAGAGAGCAAGGAAAAATGTGGCTTTAGGATATTTTTCTTTCTCTCTCTTTCCTTCTAAATGAGATTGAAATACAGTTTCACATTTGCAAGGCCCACTGCCCTTTCTGCCAAGAAATCCATTGACAGTCCAATCAACAGACATGTTCTGGTTACAGGAATCAGGCATCAGTCAAATGCTTGAAAGCCAGATCCAGCAAATGCAGCAGATAATAGTATTGAAAACAGCCGGTGGGGGAGATGAAAAAGTAATTGGAGTATAGGTAAGAGCTGGTATAAGCAGGATGGATCGGCATATTGCTGACACAAGGAAGGGAGGAGGCAGAGGGGGAGAACTAACGAGAGGGGTCATCCTAATGATAGAAGTAGTTCAATGTGTCAGGCTTTTGTTTTTTTTTTTTTTTTGAGGGCTGAGAAAAGGATTTATTTGCTCAGAGGCAACCTAGCCCACAGGATTTTCATGTCACCTATGCCACAAAAGCTGGTTCAGCCAGCTCTGTTTTGTAGGTTAGGTGCATTGTGAAAGGCCACGTGGCATCCATAGGGAAGACAGCAGGGCTGGACTCGCTGTGGAAGTGCTGGTGGGGGCAGCTGGAGGTGGTTTGCAGCAAGGTCTGGAGCAGGGTTAGCAGACTTACCGCAGGGTGAAGGGATTTGGGCAGCCCCATGCAGTGAGGGCTGCAAGCCCCCCAGGGGCACTCGTTACAGGGAATGAAGCAGCACTGGTCTCTGCATGCTCCGGGCTGCATCGCTAAACACAGTCATTTCAGTCTCGGCAAGCTCTAAAATTTGCTGATTTCATCCTGAATGTAAAAATCTAGAGAAGACAGGAGTGAAAATGAATAGAATAGAATTTGATTGTATGGACTATATCTCCTAATATATTCCAGAGCTCTCGCTAGTAAAATACCCAGGCTCTGATTAGAGCAGTGAGCACAGGAGAATTACTCACTTCCTATGGATAACATGACGAGCAAATTACCTGAATTCCTTGTAAATCTGTAACCCTCTTTTGGGACTCAGGACTATGGAAATTGCAGAAGGGGGCTGCTGATCTCATACACTGTGGTATACATTCCCTCACACTGAGGCTCGGCTGGATTCTCCATACAACGCCCTACCCTGACCAGTTCATTTCTGCATCTCTTTAGATTCACCTTCTCTGCCCCATTGCCCCAGGCTCTCAGCTTCATTTCCTTGACATTTCTGGGAGCTGTTCATTCCGGCGCTGGGCTGCATCGAAGGCGGAGCAGAGCAGGGGGCAGCGGAGGAGACAGAGGAAGAACTGAACACTCTGTAAAGACAGCACAAAATATTCCAAAGTAATTCAGATCCAACTTGAGCAAGTGATAAATGAGAGCAGCATGGCAGTGACAGGTCAATCAAATATTTATAGAACTTCATCCATTAGCATTGCAGCAGCAGAAGGAGGCAATGAAGTCAGGGTGCTCACAGACCTGCAAGGGGAGCGGGTGCTGATAAGCTTTCCCAAAGTCTACCCCCGTGCATCTGTCTTCTGTCTTGTCCTGGAGGGCACATAGAAGGCGAGGTGGTGGGAAGAGCTCCAAGGATGATGGGATTATGCAGCACTGGGTTTTAAAACAAATTCCTCTGATCTCTTTGGGTGGATTGATGTATTTGCATACTGATGAAGATATTCTTGCACCAGAACGATGGGGAAGCAGAGTGCTATGTGTAGGTATCCATATATATGTGTATGTGTGTGTGTATGTGTGTACATGCTGGGAAAGGGCATCAGGTTTTGCAGTTCTCTGGAAAAGCAGTTGTTACAATCAGTGAAATGCCAGAAAAGGTTAAACCACAACAACTTTAAACCACCCAAGGAACCTTAAGGAGAGAGCAGAGTGGAATCGGAAAGCCTATTTTTAGGATCACATGTTATGATTTGATTAATATTTTAGGAGGCAGTTATCATATGCTAAGAAGCTGAAGGATTATTAGTAGCATTCTAATGTGCCTACCGTCAGAGCAGTAACAAGGGCATCTTAGCCAAATTTCTCCCTCCTCACCTTTGATCAATCACATAAACTGGTAGTGCAGAGGATCAACACTTGGCTGCATCGAGAGGTGCAAAGGGCTGTGTGGAAGGCTTCATTTGATTTCAACACTTAGATGAAAATTCCACGGTGGAGGCCTTGCAGAGACAGCAGGCAGCAGTGCAGACACATGCAGATGGAGCAGGGCTCAGCTGGGACCACCTCCACCACGCTCCCAAGCACCAGCAGAGCAAGGCAGCAGCAGGCTGGTGAGGGGAAGGACCACAACCGGCTCCAAGTGGTAAAATAAGAGCTTGACTTTAAGCATAGGGAGGATTGCACTGAGATCTCTCTTCAGCCTGTGGATGAGATCTGTAAGCCTGGTCACAGAAATATGTGTCCTGCATCCCTTCTCAAGGTTCCCATTTCCTTTGTTAATTTGGCTTTCACTAAGCATGGTCTACTCATATTGACAGTGCTTCACAGTGCTGGATCTGGGACTTGTGCAGTGCCCCTTATGATGCTATTCACTCAGTTCCTGTGAATTCAGGAGGAATCTGGGAAGGGAAATGAACTCTTTCTTCTTCATTCACTGATCTCTGACAAAGTTTCATTCATCTGTCCTGAGAGCAGCAGGGATGCTGCATGTTGGAGACAACCAGTGAGCCAGGGGGTGAGGCAGGGCCCAGCACTTGCAAACAGCCCATTTGCTGGAAATTGATGATCCTAGGTTGCATGGGGAATTTGTGTGAATGGAAGGAAAGACAGACAGTAATTGGGATCGGTGGGTGAAGTGTCAGCAAACAGAAGAAAGGGATACTTTGGTGACAGTGATAAATGCTAGCAGCTTTTGGTCTCATCTGGAGGAGCGAATTGGAGCGAAGACTTTGTAAGAGAAAGAAGGAATGAAAAGACAGCAATCTGATGGATGTTATAGTGGAAAAGGGCTCAGAAAACAAATACTCATCTGAGCATTTTTAGGCGGATGATCAGAGGCAAGCCACAAGGGTCCTAACCCAAGGCTGAGAGGGTCATCCTTTTTTACACGCTGGGGAACAACCAGCAGGGGGGTGGATCCTCTTGCCAACCCCCCCACCCATCCCCATGCTAGATCATCTCCCAACCCACTCTCATCGTCTGCTCGTGGGATTCCCACACACATCAGCCTTGCAGCACCCACAGCACCATGCTCTGTGTGCATTAAACCACCAGGCACCCACGCCTGCAGCTGCAGAGCCCTTGGGAGTGGCCATGGGGCTGTCCAGTAACATGGCATAGATGCGAGGGCTCTGAGGCTTCCCGTGGAAGCAGAAACCTGGGAGCCCCAGCTGGGTGTCCAGGGACAAGACAGCCCACCAGCACAGGCTCTCAGCAGGCACTGTCCTGCTGACTGCTCAGGGCTGGTTTATTTTTGTCAGCCAGCCCAGCAGATACGACTCAAAGAGGAATTTGCCTACAAACCAAGCATGTGCAATAACAAGATGCCATTTCCAGAGCCATTTCTCTGGCCCTCACCAGCATTTCAAAACACGTCTCAAATGCAATTGGCACCTTAGCACTGCCGATTTTAGAAACGTTTTGCTTTGGAGGAAGGACTCAGCACAGAGGTGATTATCCCTCCCCTTCTGGCAGCTTCAGGACTTGTGCAGTTTGCAGGGAATGTCAGAGATGAACAGCATGTAAAAGAGCTCCAGCAAATGCTCACTCCCAGAGCACCAGGACGTGCCTCTGTCCTGCTCGTTTAGACTGCTGAGGATCTTTGCCCCTTACAAGAGAAAAGATCCTGGCTGAGGTAGCACAGACATCCATCTAACATGCCCGGAGACAGCAGCACTGGCGACAGGGAGAGGGACTGATTCTGCTGTCAGCAGCGCCAGCAGAATCAATGGAAGTCGATGTTTACTTCTGTTACCCTGCCTCATGCAGACACTGATAAATGTTATGAATTTTAAAAATTGAGATTCACATTAGTTTCCTTTAACTCATTTTAGATTTTCTGCTTAGCTTTATTAAGTGGCTTTAAAAGCAGTTTAGCCGCTCCAGCGCCGCAGCACTGCCTTGCAGTCTGTCTCACCCCACAAACAACACCAAGCCTGGGGCATCAAAATAAACCTGCAGGAGGGTTAGTTTTTGTGCACTGAATTTCTCACTATCTCTGTCCCCAGCAGTTCTTTATGACTCCCTCTGTGCAAGTCTCTTCACCCATCCTTACACCAAAGTGCTCTGCTATTCAAGGGCCAGACTCAGAAACACCAAGCTACAGCATTGCCTTCTAGTCTATATGTCAGCTTTGCAAATTTTAATCTTGCCAGCTCCTTGTGGAAGAATGTGCCATCAGATGTCATGCAAAGCTGAGAATCCAGAGATATTTCTGCTCCCCTCAAATACAGGCAGAGGAACATAATTGCAAAGGTTTTGTTTCCTGTGTCCAGAAGGACCATACAGACGGACATGTCTAGGCACTTTCAAGCAGTAGATCTCAGTCTGATCTCCTGCACAATAATGTAAATCAGGAGTAGCACCAGTGGGGTGAACTCAGCATCCTCCTGACTTTATGAGACCTGATACAGCTTCCCCTAAAGTCAGTGGGAAGATGCCAACTAACTCCTGGATCAGACCCTGCAGGCTTTGTTGTAATATCCATAAGCTGTGGTAAAACAATCTGCATCTCCCCTGTTCCATCCAAACTCTGCTTGCCACCTGCCATTTCATTTTGCATGACACAATTATCATTTCTAATAATGCCACTGCATTTTCTTGGCTAAAGAGCCTCTGGAGACCCAGTCTGAAAGAAAAGCTACCCTGTCTCCTCTTCTGCATGCCTGCAGGTGTATCTGTATCATAGCAAGCCCTTCCTAAGCATCTCTTCAAAGACACTCACAGCTTTGTCTCCTGTAATCTAGATGCACTTTTGACATTGCTAAATAATTATGCAATTACACAGTAAACTGGTGGTGGGAGATACGCGAGTGGAAATCTCTGTTCTGGTGATTAAAAACAGCAATCCTGACTATTGTGAGCGGCTGCAGAGCTCTCTCAACTGCCTGAAAACTGAAGCAAGGGGAAACTGGACTCACTATGGAGAGATATGCTGATTTGTGGGAGCCAGAGATTTACGCAGGTTTATTTTTGAAGAGATGACACCACTCATCTGCCAGGGAGCAGGACAGAGATAAAAGCCTGAGCTCCTCTAAGTAACCAGAGGTGACCAGTGCTGCAGGATGGGGATTTGCCTCAAGGGACTTAACCTTCTTCCCCTATTGGTATTTTGTTTTTTGTCCATTGATTATAACGTGAGGGGAGAGATGGAAAACTCATGTAATCCTCTATCCTTGGGGCTATGGCCTGGGTACTAAGTGCCATCTAATCTAATAAGGATGCGCTGCAGGCTGGTTCATTTGGGCTCTCCTCTGTCCTTCGGGAGTCCTGTAGGACTGAGAAGTACAGAAAGGAATTAAAACTCTCTTCCAGAAATAAATCCACTCAGCTGATTTTTCTGCCTTCTTTTGAACAGTGACCCTTTGTTTCCCAAGAGCTGGGTGATGCCTGGTGACCACAGACAGATGTCACATAGGGATGCTCATGCTACTTTGTGGGGAGATCCCCCAACAGCAAGGGGAAGAGCTGGCCAAAGCCAGCAGCTGTCTCAAGAGCTGGGTGCAGCTGTGCCAACCTCCTCCCCACCACTGTTCTTCACCTCCCGCCAGGTTTCCCCAGAGCCCACCTCTTGGAATAAGAGAAGAGTGCTGGCTGCAACCGTGGGCTGACGTGCCAGGCAGCAGTAGCAGGTGGGAAATGGATCCATTACATCCCAAGATGAGGCATCTTCCCATCCTAATCAACTCATTGGCACAGATAGCCTGAGAACACTCTTTAGGTAGGGGATTTTATTCAGATGGCATATGAAACTTATTTTTTCTTGAATTTAATTTTAATTAATTGTGCTGCCAGGGGTGAGCTGAAATGGCCTCTGTTTTTAATTTTTTCTCCCCACAGTGGATGTCCTTAAACTCCTTCCTATAATGATATGGTTGCAGCTTGCAAAAAGCCAGTCTGGATTTATTATTTTGCTTCTTTGCTTGTCCTCTCTAATCCTAGAGAGAACATTGCAGTGACTGCTGGTTAGAAAATTAGTGAAGTGAACTGTATACTGTATTCCCTGCCCATATCGCTCCTTATTAGGGAGAAAAGATAATACAGTTCCCCCTCTCCCCTCCACTCACCCTCCATTTCATCTACAGCTCATGTAGGGAACATTTCAACTGACTACTGCAGCCTGCTTGCCAAATTATGCACATCTCAAAGCCCTTAGGATAACTCTGGACTTTTGGTGCAAAGTGAAGCAAGTGGTATCACATCTGCAGAGGAAGATGGTGGGGAGACCTGTCACTGATGCATAGTGGTAAAGAAACAAGCCTCTGGAGTTCATTCTGCAATAGGCAAGCAGCAATCTGTCACCTGCCTCATGTATCAGCACTGCCTCTGCAAGCAGTTATTTCAGGTGTTTGCAACACATTGCTGCATTTTCCATTTGAGCCCCCGTGGTTGAAGTCCTCCAACCAAATGTGCTCAATTTTGTAGGTCCCAAAGCAGAGCGGTGCCATGGTGGTGAGCTCTGCCCCATTTGGCAGTCCCTCTATACAAGGAAGTCTTGGAAAAAGATGTTAACCCCAACATGCAGCCTGGCAGCATGATTTCTTGTTATCAGGGTATTGCCCACTATGGAAACCTCCTTCTCCAGATGGTCCATGCATCATGTTTGGAGATCAAAAACATGAAAGGACTACAAAAGGGGCCATGTACAAGGTAGCTGACCTCTTCAGCAAAGTATGGACAAGACACCCTATAGCCTGTTTAAAAATATTGTCAAAATTAACCTGTGTATGTAGTGGGTAGAAAGCCAAAAATGTCCTTGTAAAACATTATTGCTATGCAGTTAATAGTGGATTTTACTTGTCCGTACAGACCAGTTAAGGGAAGGAATTTTCCTGAACTAAGTCAATTTATTGCACAGGGGCCATTTTAAAAGAATATCTGACAAAGGGATAGATGAGCCTGTTATGAGAATAAACTCCTAGAGAACTAAAAGTACAGCCCCAAGGAAGGCCAACCTGATAAGAATGGAGAGCTATTAAATGAAGATACTCTCTGTGTTCCAAATCCAAATATATCTCATGCAAGAGTAGAGCTTTCTAAAACAAATCCCTGTGACAGATGAAGGATTTAGGCACAGCCAGGTTGTCTGTTTAATGAATTCCCTGCATTTACCCCACCGAGGGTGGAGGACACAAACACGGCTGTTCAGAACCTTTTTCATATGGATTAGAGCAGCCACAAATGACAAAAAACTAATTTTGCCTTGTTACTCTCCTTCACAGCTCATCTGTCCTACTTTTTGTTTATAAAGGAATGCGTATTCAAAAAAAAAAAAAAAAAGAAAAAAAAAAGAAAAGAAAAAGAAAGAAGGAAGGAAAATATTTATAGATGCTCTGGTCTCTTTTGGGCTCAATGAATATATGTGAGCCGTGAGCTTAATCGCATATTTTAGGCACGTATGTAATTCTTGGAGGCAAGGAAGGAGGCTCAAAATGAAGTCATACACCCTTTTCCTGTATTAGGCTACATCCTATCCTGAAGGAACCTCTTCCTGGTTTATTTCTGCACCAAGCCTGGCCTGTGGACAGGAGCTTCAAGAATTGGTGGAAGATGTAGGCTCAGCGGACTGTCTGATACACGGGGAAAAGCAGAAAGGTACAGGAGAGTCTGAGAGGATGCTCTTTGGACTGCACGGGATGTCAGACACCTTTCAAGGGGTAACAAGCCATATGCTGAAAGCCCATGTGTTGTATGGTTTTCAGTAATTGCTTTGGTTTGGAAGTGGGTGTGGAAGCGCTGCTCACACAACATTTAACAGCTGACATCCACTCACTACAAATGCAAAGCCTCATGGCTAACCCCAAACTGCTCATAAGAAACAAGAATTATAGGCAGTTTTAGGGTTTATTTAAAGAGCTGATCCACCTGGCAGTTAACAGAGAATCATTTTTATCTGAACACAAAATGGAAACCCTTGATGCCTCTGTCTCTAGAAATAGCCTCAAGATAATGCTGGGTGTCTGCCTGACCTGGCTTCCTGAGCTGTCCCTCTGCCCCCGCTGTGCAAAGAGACTCCAAAGAGACTGGTGTGGCCTGAAAGTCATAACAACCACTCTAGTCCCAAATGCAAAAGTTTCCACATGTACTCAGTACTGTGCAACCCAGACTTCCAGCGAACACCTGAAAGGAGAGAGATGCTCCAGAAGGGTTAGGTTTCCCTTAGCTCCCACGTCCTATCAGGTCTGTGGAGATGTCTCTGACAGACCCCTATGTCTTGACTGGCTTTAAATGGCTATTTTGGGCTCCTGAGTGCCTCCCTAGGAATCATTGATAAATAAATGAATCCCCTTGGGATTCACAGAGGCAAAATGCCTCTGGGGTACGTCCGAACCCAAATCAGATTTGCCTTAGAAGCAGCTCAACTGTCTGTCTTCATTCTTGACCTTGTTTCCTTTCCCTCGGCACAAAGCAATCCTCTTTCCCTGAGTAAACAGCTCAAGAGATGCCGGGACTAGGTGTTAGCAACCATCCAAGTGAAGAGTTACTTTAAATCCAGGCTGACTTTCTGACTTCTCCTCCTGTTCTCCTGAGCCACCAGCTATGGAAATTTTTCATCTCTGATAAAGCAGATTAGCTACTGGAAATGTCAGAGAGAGGCTACAGATGGCTGCACTGTGGGGAAATATTTCCTTGCTAGCCCTGGAAGCTGCTGAACACCAGACCCCAGGAGAGATGCTCCACAGTCCATTGCATAAAGTGACTTGGCCTGTGAGGCTGCTAATGCAGAAACACCCCAATGTGCTCTGTTCGGTGAAGTCAGCTAACAGTAGCGACTCAAACCTACAGACAGCTCTGTAGGAAGGCGGGGTGGGACTTTTTTCTTTTTCCTACTTCCATTTCTTTCTTCTTTAATTTCGGTAATGGATCAGAGTCAAATGAACAACATCTGGCAATTAGCACATCCCTTGCCTAGCTCCGATCTGCCACTAAGTTCTGAGTGTTTGCCTTTATTTTTAAATGGGTGGCTGTCAGAAAGAATTAAATGGTGCCTAAAGAAGCACGCAGACATTATAATTAAAGGCACGCCAACCTTGACAGGTAGCTGGGAGTGGAGTTCAGAATTTCAACTTTTCATAGGAAAGGGGCTGCATGTGCTGTTGAGCTCCATGTGTTTCCCCCAGCTGATCTATCCCCAGGTGCTTTTTATACACCCATACTTGCAATTAATTGTCTCTTTGCCTGCTCCATTTCAGCAGCACTCTAGCCCAATATTGCAAAAAGGAATATACTTTAAATCTAGAAATAAAACTGGAATCCATTAGCTGTGATTGCATGTGCTTCTGTGGGGCTTTGCTGTTAACAAGGATAGAAATGATTTAATGGAAAACAGAACAGGGAGCATAAACCTGCCAGCGCATGGAGCATCCTGAAACCATGTAGTCTGTAATCCAGGGCAAATGCCTTCCAGCTAGGAATGACACGCCTGGTGCTCTGGGCACTTTCCTGCCAGGTCATATTATTATAATCATGATCTCCTCTTGTTCCAGGATTTTTCATTCTGCTCCTAGCTCAGACAGGGCCAAATCGTCCTCCCTTCTACATAGACCCATCCAACTCACAAGCCCAGCTGACTCTTTTTAGGGATAAAGGGAGCATGAAAACTGGAAACTGGGTTCATATGCTACCTGCTCAGCTTTAACCCCAGTGCTGAAAGGAGGGCAAACATCACCTTAATAGGATCTAACCTGGCCTCATACCCCTACTCAGAGGATTGCAGCTCTGGGGCTGCCAGTCCAGCATCTTTCCCTGCTGTAGGCTTAAGGTTATAATTCAAAGCACAGGCAGTGGCAGACACTGGTAGCCACACTGCCCCACCTGGGCTGGTTTCAGGAAGGCAATGCTGACAATGTGGCTCTTAGGTTTTCAAGCAAAGATTACAACAAACTCACCCCAATGATCCTTGCAATACTTCACAGTACTTATTTTGAACACCCTCGTACCTTCTCCCTGCTGTGAGGAGGAGGTGGGATGTCCCACTTCCTCAGACTCATCTGGCACATCTGAGCCATGGGATGGATCTGCCTGACCTGGGACAGTCAAAAGGCTGTGACACCTTGCCTTAGCACTAGTAACGGGTTCAGATAGCAACACCGAGGGCTCAAAGCCAGGCTGATCAGTGGGATTATGCTAGGCAATAACCTCCCTTGCTGCCTTCTTGCTGCAAAAATAGCTGTAGATGAAGAATGACAGAAGGAAAGTTAAGCTGGGTGAAAAACATTCAAAGGATGGTACTCCTCTCTCCCTGTTCCACACCTCCCACGTTACTCTCTGTCTTTCTCATTCTACTTCCGATACCTATCTTTTTCTTTTCACCCCCTGCTTCCCCTGCTCTCCTCCCCAATCCCTCTCCCTGTCTCTGATGGATGGAACCATTAGTGGAATCACTGTAAATAATGTGTAAAGTTAGAAGTTACAACAAGGTATCTCATTAAAGCCGCTTCACTCATCTTACTTCCCAATTAATGTTTAAGGCATCGCTGGAATGCGGTGACAATATGTCACAGCATATCATTGTGGCAGGCGACAGGAAGTTAATAACCCACTGGCCCTTAAAGGAGCCTTTAATGTCAGATGCAGAGGAGTAAATAACATTGGTTTCCCCCCCACAAGCCTGTCCCCCTCCCCCTTCCTCTTTTTCCTCTTTTAATTTGCTGCAAGAATGAAAGACTTTCTGCTGAAAT
>VXAV01000139.1:447758-458874 GCA_013399715.1 Alectura lathami | reverse complement strand
AAAGACTTTCTGCTGAAATAACATCATTATCTCATAAACCCATCTTCCCACAGAGGCAGAGCACAAAAGGTGTCACCCAAGGAACTCTGGGATTTTCGGCACAGTGACAAAGTTGGTCCAATTCACCACCCTGAAAATCTGAGAACTCACAGACTGTTTGCTTTCACCACTCTTTCTGCCTCCACTCAGAGCCTCTTTCCTTTTTAATAAAAGAAATCCCCTCATCTTTCTTTTTTTAGTAGTAATTTCTACCCCCTTCCAATATCTTCAAGCCCCTAAAACACAACTTCACAGCATCAGTGTAGTCAAAAGTTTCCTTTCATGTATAAGAGTTTTATCTACATTATTGTAACTTTCTTCCTTTGACTATGCTGCTTTCCAGGAGACGAGTCATCTTTCCCTTTCATTCCTCTATCTGTTCACTTTGAGTGCAGTCCCCACTCTTTACCCTGCTGTTGCCACGTGATGGGACTTGTGGTCTCCTGGACATCAGTTGTTGCAGGCTCCAGATGCAATCGATCCCCACCCGAGTCAAGGAAAATCCTCTGGTTCATCCCAGAGCTGGCAAAACAAGCACTGAGCTCCTGCATTCAGAAGAGGTGATGTGGCATCAATATCACTACTCCAGTCCTCTCTGGGGATGTTAATCAGACTGTGATACAACTTCAATGGCCCATTAATTATTGGAAAACTGTTTTTTGTAAATGTATTTCTCCCAGGAGAAAGAAGAAAACAAGAAAAAAAAAAAAAAAAAAAAAAAGAAAAATATTTAAGAAATAAGGGAATAATNAGACACTTGTACCAATGGCCTTTTTATTCCCCAAGGAAAAAAAAAAAAAAAAAAAAAAAAAAAAAAAAAAAAAACAGGAAAATTATCTAGGACTTAGGGAATGAATCCCACAAGCTCTTTGCTCAGTTCAGCCACAGATCCAATATGTCACATCATGCAAACCATGCATGGATTTCTCATGGTCTCAATTTCCTCCACTACAGTGGGTCTAAAATGTTTGCTCTGCACACCTGTGTTATTGCTTTAGTGTTTGGAAAGGTTTTTCAAATTTCAGGCTAAACAGTCAAGTGTTGTCACTACATACTTATTCTATTTATTGTTCAAGCAGCATTACAAATATATCCCTAGACTTCTTTTCTAATAATCAGAAAATTCAGGATGAATGTCAATAGCAGGCTCCCAGCAAAGAGATTAACTGTTGTTGCAAAAAGCTCTCAAATGAAAAGTCAACGTTGGTTCTCTCAAAGCATTTAAAACCTCACTAGTCCCAAAATTTTGGAAGGCATTATTCTCTTCCAAGAGAATAGGGATATCCAGCCAAGTTGTACTGCATCTTCATGTCAGCCTGAGAGGGCCGTAAAACATCCCATACAACAAAGAAGTTGGAGAGTGTTCAGAAGAGGGTCACAAGTACAGGAGGATCACGGATCCCTAAGAGTTCCACTGCTGACAATAACACAATGATCATGTAGATGAGTCCTAAAGCAGCCAAAGTTTGGTCCAAGCAACCCCGGAGACAGACTTCAGCACCTCAGATTGGAAACTGTAACTCCATGAAGGGAAATGGAGCTCACTGTCCCATGGGATTTACCAGTAAGGTGGGAATTAGGATAGTCGTGTCTTACGGGGAGTATGGGCAGCATGAGGTCTGCCACAAGCCAATGGTCTTGCATGGCAGGGCCTGGTGCCCTGTGTCTGAAGCCATGTTTGGATCCAGAACTTTGTCCCAGCATCCCATTGGGTCATCTATAAATGTGACTAGTTTAACTACCTGGTTCTGCCTTCCCACACTGCTGGAAGTTTAACAGATTGGAAGTTCACATAACGCTTTGAGATCATCAAGTAAAGGCACTACAGAAATGTAAATGCGCTCAGTTCTTTCCCCCTATCTTCTCTAGCTCAAATACATTATTGATTTGCTCATTTACCAGGGGCCACTTGTCAAAAGTTTAACAGCATTAGCAGCACTTGATGTAATAGGGGAATGGAGAGGTCTGTAATTAAATTTAGACAGCCCTGTTTGACTTAGTTAATTGGTTAAATATATTCAGTTACATGTGATGCTTCAGATTTTCGGCTCCAATAGGGTATAATATTAATTTTAATGAAAGCTCAACAGAGTTGGCCAAATATTTCTATTTTCTGAGTATTTTTCTTAATAATATAATTCATATTCTGCTATAACTGGGAGCAACTGTGGCCTGGAACATTTTTGTTTGACCATAAAGATGTAGAAGAAGAATTAGGTAGGCTACCACTGAGAAGAAGTGAATTCATTAAAATCTTTCTAAGCTGAAGAAGAAATGGGGAAAAAGTAGTTAAAATTCCCCTCCAGCTCAAGACAGGATTAATCTATGTCCTTCTAGAGAGATCTTTTTCTCTCTTTCCTTCAAAATCTAAAATTCTCATGAAATCCATTACTGCTAGGAGATGCACCTCCTCCTAAGTTTGTCAAGGAGTCTTCATGTTGGCTGTCAACCCTAGACAATCCCTGGTTTGATGTTTTCTTTCTGAGCACCTGCATCTACCACAAAAGGAAGATCAAACAGCATTCTACGGGCTGCCTTAGCAAAGAGTCCCCAAAAGGGGGGACCCTTACCATAGATCCCTGAGTGTTTCCAGAGATAGAAACTCCCTTAGTTACCTGCTTATGAGGACTCTCAAAGGACACTGAGCCCCATCTTCTTCAGTTCAGCATTCCCCCATGGAGGGGATATTCTTGCCAGAGACATGCTGACATGAAGGTCAGATTTGCATAGATGTTCCAAGTGGCCAAGAAATTTCCCTCAGCCCTTGCCTTGAGAGGCTTCATTCTGGCTTACCCAGCTGCTGTGGTCCTTGAGACATAAATGTCTCCATCCAAAGCTGGAGTAACACGAGGAATGTGCAAATCCCAGTAACACAACCAGACTGCCCAGTAATTCTACCAAGCTGGTATAACTGGAGCAGATTCACCTGACCTCCACCACACAGCAAGGCATCCAGCAGGTGTTCAAAACGGGGAGGTGGCTACTTCTGACGAACCACGTTGACGTAATAATTACAAGAGTCAGTGTTGCCT
The DNA here is from genome assembly GCA_013399715.1 of Alectura lathami. NCBI lineage: Eukaryota > Metazoa > Chordata > Aves > Galliformes > Megapodiidae > Alectura > Alectura lathami. Next base: position 455,803 of record VXAV01000139.1, on the reverse strand, counting down.
TTCCAATGACAGCAATTGAAAGAGCAAATACAGCCACAGCACATTAAAAATAGCCCGCTGCTCCCATGAAGCAGCAGCTGCATTTGAGGACTTTTCCCTGTGCAGAGCTCACAGGACCGCCCCCCTGGCTCTCCTGCCAACTCCCCACCCCTCTGCTTTGCATTTCAATTATTTTTCCTTCTCTCTCTTGAAATGCAGACTGAAAGATCTGAAAGAAGAAAGATGGAAGGCAACTCTTGTACTGCCTACTAGCCATGCCTGGATCTCTTTATATTACAAGCAGTCAATTAAAAAGATGTGGTATTTTTCTTTTACAGTATCGGGTTCCAGCTCTGCAAGCCTTTAATTGTCTGTATGGGTGGAGCCAGGACTGGGAGAGAGTGGAAACATTATCTGTTCCTTCAGCTGATCCACCCCTGAGAGCATTCAGCTCAGGTATTTTGAGTCTAGTGATAAAAAANAAAAAAAAAAAAAAAAAAAAAAAAAAAAAAAAAGCATTTTTGCATGTTTTTCCTACTCATATCTATTGTAAGACCATTAAGGTTCTGATCTCCTGACTTCCACAAGACCTAAATGCCAAGCACATATATAAGCATTTTGTTAAACAAGGGCCCCATCTTGGCCCACACTTTATCTGAAAGGTGAGTTCATAAATCTTCTTTAGAGCACCTGTACATGGTAAATGACGTCCCTGACATGGCTGATAACCCTCAGCACCAAGTTGTGCTGGTGCGCTTCTGACTATAGTTAATTACACATCCTAGTCTGACTTTTTATCATCTATTAAATGTACATCTGCTCCTCAGAAACAACTCAAAGGGGTGCCTGTAGGGGAAGGTGCAGTGGTCCTTTTCTTCCCAGGGTTCTGGCAGGAATGCTCCAGGTCTAGATGGCATAGCTCATTGATCTTCCTGCCCCAGTCTTCCTCTAATCCACTTTGGACAACCCCATCTCCCCAGAAAGGATGGATGAATGGGCAGTATTCAACATGAAACAGAGGAGATGAGAACAAAATCCGTTGCACTGTGTTAAGGATTCATGGAATCCTGCTGCCTGGGCTGTGCAAGGGCTAGCAGAATAGCACTGGTACTGGCATTCAGCAGGTACAGGAGAGGGATAACGCATAAAAAGTCACAGGCAGGCTGGGACTCACCATGCAGCAGCCCAGAGGAAGAATCTTGACACCTTGCTCTTGTTCAGAGTGTCAGAGAAACGAGAGTTATGTTCTCAGGGGAGTCAGTCATGGGGCTGGAACTGAGCAAGATATAATTATGGAATAATGCATGTTCTTTTCCCACCACTCCCCCCTTTCTAAATTAGCTGTCATGTCACTAAAACGTTTCTGTGTTCCACAATCAGTCCACTTAACTGTAACAAAGCAGCACAGATCTATCAAACTCACAATGAGCTCCACTAATGACCGCTGAAATTACCAGATCTGTCCAGCTTCCCAGCACCCTGGCCCTACCTCCACCTCTCTTCAATCACTGCTCCACTTGGGGCCTGGTCCAGAGGGAAGGGATCAGGTCGGAGGAGGATCACGCAGCTGCATCCAGCTGCCTGGCACATTGTTGCTGTGCCTTGCAAAGCTGTTCTTCCTGGCACAAAGTGTTAAGGTTGTTGGGTTTATGTCTTTTTTACTGTGAGGGGGATGCTGGGGAGGGCTCTGGGCATTTGCTGGAGGTACCAAAGGGAAACAGTCAGAGCTAGAGCCAGCAGTGAAATACCAGCAGACTGCATTTTTCCTTGTCTCTGATTATGCATTTAGCTGCATTGCTAAGCACATCTTTTTCTTTCCTTTTTTTTTTTTTTTTTTTTTTTTTTTTTGTAAGCACTCCTCGGAAGTGCAATCTCGCTACTATTCAGATAAAATGTGGCTTCTATTCTCTCCCCTAGTTTTAATTATGTGTCCGCCACTGCTCCTTCTCCAAGCTGGTGGGCTCTGAGATTCATAATTTCAGCCTGACACCATAGTAACCACTTAGTTTAATTCAAGACTCTAATGTCATCACTGGCTGGTCTTGAATAGAGCAGGGAGAGAGGGTGTAATTTGAAGGCACCATCACATAGAAACCGCAATTATTTCTCTCTTTTGGAGAGAAATGTAAACAAAAGGTCATCGCTGGTCAGTGCTCTTCATTTCCATCCTCACACACGGACAAGCTGACTTTTTGTTTATTATTTATTTCCTCGCTAACCCACATGCCTCCACACCAACACTGGGAGCAGCAGCCAATATTAGTTATCATCCCTCCATAGAAATGCGACTACATCCCTGGGAGAACTCCTCTGGTGTTTGAAAATGGCCCCAAACAGCTTGTAAATCCCCCTCAGGGTCCCATGAAGACTCTGAAGTGGGCTGTCTACATGGGGTGTGCAGCCTCTACAGCCCTTTGCAACCAGGTGCCGCAGCATCCAGCACATGTTGATAGGCAACTCTGTCCTTGAAAGGAAGTGGCTTTATTCAAAATATTTTCTCTCCTTTTTCCCTTTCTCCCATGTAGAATTTCCTGTGCCTTTCTCCTTAAGTTAAAACGTGTGAGTCTCATCTGGAGACCAGACTCCATAGCTCCAGAAATGACCCTGTAGCCCCCAACATCTATCGTGCCCTCCACCAGCTCTGAAGGCTGCCTCGTAGTCACTCACACAAGCTTATAATGAAAGAGCATCAGGGCGGCAATGCCACAATCCAAGTTATTAGCCCCTGGACCCTGGTTTGCCCTGTCTCTGGACACAACCTTTCTCGGATCCCACTGGAGAAGAAGAGACACACAAGACAGATATCAGCAAGACAGATGAATGTGTGCACGCTGTGAAATGCAATTCACTTGGTAGCATTCACTGCAAATCCCACTGCAATAAATGAAGCTCTCCTGCCCTCCCCCAATGGCTCAGTGATAGAAAGGAGTTAAGTGAAAATAAATGCTCATATCAAATCACAGGTATTGATTTTCTGAGCTAGTAAATGAAGGCGCTTTATCTCCGATGGGAGATTGAATGTCTATGTGCCATGCTTTGCTCCATTTTCATAAAAAGGAAGGCATGGTGGAATTATTTTACCTGGCCTCTCATGAAGTGTAAAGGGACCAGATTCTTATGTCAATGACAAGAGGTATCAATCAGGAAAGACCCCATGAAGACAATGGAGCCATTGAAGATTGGCAATGGAAAAACAATCCTGGGAGGGTGTCCTTGGACATCGACTCGTCCTTCAGCAAATATGGATGAGTGCCTTTCCACATCGCTGTGGTCCCTTTCCCCTGCCAGTAACCTGTTCTCTGCAGTTTACCTTTGCTTTGCTAGAAGTTAAGCTTACATCTGCACCATTTAATTCTACCAGCTGGTTTAAGATGAGAACAAGGTTTTCACTGCTACTTATGCCAGTTTTGAGCTCTAATGAGTTCTGAGCAGGATGTGATATTGAAATTATAGGTACATTACATTTAATAATCCACAGAAAAACCTTAAAGAGAGTTGTCCATTGCCTCAAGGAGTGGTTTGGAAGATCAAAGATGACTGATGCAAAGTAATTCATGTAGGCAGGGAAAGTCACACTCGCAAAGGTCCTTTTGGAAACACAACCTCTTTTTGACTGGGGATGGGCATGCCTTGAAATGAAAGAGCTAAACTTCTGCATCTGAGATCCACAGATCTGTGTCCAAGCTTTCCATCTTGTCTGGCAGTTACCCTTCTTATCAAGCAATTTTCTGGCACTAGCAATCCATCTCTGCAGCCGTCTACCCATTTCACTATGCAGTCAGACCTGATGTATTTTGCTGCTGGTATTCGTCAAAGTAGAAGAGATCAAACACACAAAAGTAGATGCAAAGAAGCAAGTCATTAAAAACCAGGCCCTGTGCCTTTGCAGCAGAGCATGGGATTCTTCTGGTATGAAATTACTGCTGAACACATTTTTACTCCCTGCCTCTAATGGCCCTGCACACCAAGGCTGATCTGAGGGGATCCCGTTGAATCCCGTGACAGGGAGAAGTGAAACAGCAGGTGGATTTCATCCAGAAGTGGTTTTTGCATGAGTGAGGAACAATTAAGAGACACTGTTCCTGACTTGCAGCCTGGCTACCTTTTGTATCCTCAAAGTGTTGGGCGGAAAGACAGTTCCTGAGTACAGAATCCTAGTTTCTAGGGACACAACCACCAATCTTCAACTTTGAGGCTTGTCTGTGTTGACAAGGTCTAAGGAAGCATGAATGCAAGTTCACACTGCTGGGAAGAAATCCCACAGTATATGTGGGAAGCATAAACGTGGCCCTGTAAAGGAATGCTGTCTTGATGTTAGGCTCCCAAAGTGGTCTTTGTTGTGCAGTTGCAATACAGCATTGTTACAATAACAGTTTTGTGGCAGCACCCTTTGAAATTTACTTTATTATTTCTTGGTTATTGTACAGCCTTTCTCAAGGCGGTATGTAAGCATCTTCCAGGAGTTCAGATCTGCTCAAGGAGGTGGGCACTTGAAATAAATAAGCAGAACAAGGCACTCTAGTAGATCTTGGTTGAAACAGTTGAGTCCCTTTTGCTAGAGCCAAGGGGAAAATAGGTGAGATTTTCTTTTTATTCCCAGTGGGAGGACTGAACATAAAGTGTTATCATTTTGTTTTGGTAGCATTTCCATTTTTGTAGCGACAATCATTTTACACCATCAAGATTTGATGGCCTCTCTTTGCACCTGTTTTTGGTTTGGGGGCTTGGTTTGTTTTTTGGATCTTTGGGGGCAGGAATTATTTCATTCTTTGTTTTGTTTTGTTTTGTAGTAGGGGAAGAGGACATGATGCTTTTTATTATTGTTCCCCCATCCACATGTCTGAGGTGTCTTTTTCAATAACGTTCTTACTGCAACAAGCAGAAACATTGCCCTGTACAACCCCTCTATAGAGTGCAAACATCAATCCTCTCTTATTAAGCTGAAGCTAAAATGCTCATAGACAAACTGTTAAAAAGAAGAAAGCAGCCATGCTGTGGTAGAAAAGGTAAAATGCAGTAATTGTCCAAACCTTTCAAGGAAGAATATCTCAGCAGGGAAGGGAGGACCTTTTTCCTTTCTGTGGCAAATTGCCAGAAGACTCCAGGAAAGCTCACATCGCCAAGATATATTTATTTTTAGGCACAAAATCACCTTTATTGCCCTTGATTCCTGCAAATTTGTTTCAAACGCAGTGAGGAGAAGCAAATACTGGTCTCTACCCAGCTTTGTGCACATGCTATCCCTACCTAATAATGCTGCTCTTTTTGAGTACTTTCTGATTGTGATTTATTTGCAGAGTCCCAAAGAAAAAAAAAAGGCAACAAGAGAGAACTGGAGCACATGTAGACATACAGCCTGGATCAATCTGATTAAATTCAGGCCTCTAAGTCAAAGCTAGTCACCCAAAGCTCCTTTCTTACAGTAGACAGACATCTCATCAATATACAGTCAATGGAACCAGAGGTGCAATTCATCTCATTGCAAAGTAGATGCCTAAAGTAGGTCACATGAATCACACCCCCAAGAGCCTATTTCTCCCCATTGGCTATAGAGGGATCCTAGCATGACTAAACTGTTTGTAGATACTGAAACCAATGCTTACTGAGATGACTTCCATCCATTGCATAAGGCCCCAAACTTTCAGTCCTTGCATGGGCAGCGCTTCTTCCATGATGTCTCTGATACTGTGGTGGTTGTTACTCACCCCTTGATCTACCATTGAGACAGGGCTAAAGGGACAGCTCTCACTGAGGGATCCTGAGACAATCTTGGAGAGCACTGCAGGCAGGATGGAGCAATACAGAGAAGACAGTGCCCCTAAAAGCATTTTTATCCTAATCCTGGACACACTCCACTAGACAGTCCTTACAGGGCAGTATAGCTTTAGGATGGTGCTATGCATCAGTCCTCTGAAAACATCTTTTGGCAGATAGAGGTGGATGGAGTCATGGAAGCCCTCACTTCTCCTCATCATCAGTCCTGAAGTAACCAAAGAGCAGAGAAAGATGACATCATAATAAAGCACCAGAATACAGTAACTCAGCTATGTATGCTGCATCCTTGTGACTTTGCTCAACTCACTATCTCTGTGACTCCATTTCCCACGTGTAGCACTGAAATAATGGTCTCTTCCTTTCCTCTGCTTGGGTTCATCTCTTGGACAAACAACTGCTAGGTGATAGGGGATACAGTCAGAAAAACATGGCTCAGTGAGTTGTTGAGCTCTTTATAGCCAACCTTTGGACTTTATACACAACCTTAGTCCAAATAGCAATGAACATTAGAGTCTGAAAGCTGGAGAGGTATCCATACTTGATCAGGAATAAGAAATTGGTTGACTGGTTTATTTTTTAGGGAAAACACCTTTTTCCTTTCTCTGTCATGAGATTTTTTAAATAACCTTTAGAAAAAGTGCATCTGGGAACTCAAGCAAGACAGCACAAAAACAGAGCTGTGAAATGCACACCAGCTAGCTCAGGTCTAACCAGAAGTCTTCCAACGCAGACTCCAAAGTCAGACATGAGATTTTGATGCCCTGTGAAGTTAACTTTTTAAAGCAAAAGAAAGCAGACTGTTGCAGGCTGAACAAGTCAATGCTTCTCACAGCTGTTCCCATGAATCCAGAAAGACAGTCCATATATTATTTAAACCATCCAATTTATTGAACAGCTCAAACAGTTTCTCCCTACAGCAGTCAGAGCTGATGAGGACTCACAGAAAACTTTGCAAAACATTCTGCTTTCCGCCAGTTCTTCTCCAGCCATAGGAAGTCTTGCTCCCTTGCCTGGATCATTTGCATGAAGAAAAAGAGCTTTGCTCCTGTCACCTTTTTCATGCCTCAGAGCAGAACCTTTGGTAACAGCAACACAGTCACCTGTGCCACTTCAGAAAGAGGTGTTGTAGAGCTTCATGGCCTTAGGCCAGTGCCTTTAGATGCAGTGATGACTCTATTGACAACATCATAGCACAGATGTAACAGAGAGAGCAGGAAAAAATGATCCTTTAATAACATCTATTCCGAGGTCTGTTGGAACTGGTACAGCAGACATTAGCTGGAAGGCAAGCGCTCCCCTCCATGAGTCTGAAGAGAATTGTGTTTAAAATCCTTCATGATACCCAGCCAGCAAACTGCCCATCTGGATCTCCTTGGGCATCAGAATGACACATCTGCCACAAAAGGAGGTGGAAGTCCACGTGTTTCCAAATAAAACCCACATAGGCAGGGCTCTAAGAAGCTGTGAAACTCAGAAGTAAACCAAACTTTCTCACTCTTTAAATAATCTTAGGTCTTAATTTTTCAGCCTATGCTTGGATGAAAGCTTGCATCTGTGGTTAGGGTACCTGAACAAGCTTTTCCTTCCTTTGTAACAATCCTTTGCCTCTCCCAGATTTTCTCAGATTTGAGTCACAAAGTGATGTGTTTATATTGGAAATGTGTGTGAGCAGATCTTCCCTAACTAGCAGGGGACTGGAAAGAAACAGCTGAACAAGTACTTGCTCGTACATGCACAGAAACACACACAATGGACCTAACACAGCTAGTTATAAATCTAATAAACTGGCAAGCACCACGATCCTTATGCTGCCCATAAATAATTCACTGCCAAGATGCTTGTAGGAACAGCACCTTCTGGATAGTCCATGGGAAATTCTAACGGGTACCGAGCCCTGCTGACTCCAATTATTAATCCCGTTTATTGCTGCAGTGCCAAAGGGCCAACACAGAATGAGCCCCCTTTGGGCTAAGAAGTGTATAAACACAGACTCTCGAGTTTAAAAGGAGTTTGGGAGGAGAAAACACTGGTATAATGATGTTAGCCCAGCCCCAGGACTATCAAGATTCAAAATCTCTTTCCTCTCCAAGAAACAGCAATAGCTCTTAGGCAAAAATATCCCCTTTTTATGTCAGAAACAGACTCAAGTTGCTGAGTTTGGGTCTGACAAGGATGTGAATGTCTTCAGTTTTAAAGGATCTTGATGGGTCGTGCCTGTTAAGGTGGTCTCTTTGCAGTATAACTTACCCTAATGGGAGGAAGGGGCAGAGAAGGTGAGGCCTTGGGCTGGC
>VXAV01000139.1:404669-441650 GCA_013399715.1 Alectura lathami | reverse complement strand
TTCCCCTCTAGTGCATCTAACTTGATATTTGTTTAAAGCATTATGACTTTCCCTGTCCTCACCCTCTGTGCAGGGGGCTATTCCCACAACAAGAGGGAAAAGAGGGGCTAGCTACTTTATAAGCTTGTCCATTTTCAGCTCTGAGGCCTCAGATAATCAGACTGTGAGGACACTACTGGGAATGGGGTCACAGCCTGTGAGAGCATCTGTGCTGGGGTGCAATGGAAGCTTGATGGCAGCAACCCAGCAGAGATGATCCAAAGACTGCTATCTGGAGGAAGAGGTCCCTCCCTCCAGGTATCTCTGGAAGGCTAAGACATGGAGTCAAAACCGTTCAATGGGGATCATTATGCTCTAGACTTTGAAGCAAATATTCAACCTATGGTGGCCGTGATATCACTATAACCTCTTGCCTCCCTGCTGCTCCCACTAAGTATGGACAGAACAAAGCAAACCACTACCATTTTTTTTTCTGGTGTCCAGCTCTATCCATGGCCCTTAGGTCTGAGATTTAGAGTCCTACCCTTCACCCTTTCCCTGCTGCTTTAACCCACGGGGCTTTTCTAGTCACCCAATAATGAATGCTTTCAGGTGCAGGAGAAAGCACAGGTGATGGAAGGCAGTGGGAGAATGTATGGCTGTGTGCTCCATAATTACCAGCTGCAATTTGCTGGCGATGATGACACTGAGGTCAGACAAGCCGTATTGTAATTTGCGTCCAGGAAAATGTAACCAGACATGACCAGGCAACGAAGGATCACTCTTCCAGTTATTATGAACAAAAAGCATTCAGTGGGAAGTCATAGAGGCCTCTCTACAAGACCTCTCTGCCTTCAGCTTAGCTCCTCCATCTCAGCCTAATTACACATCCTTGTTTGCGTTAGTGTTGTCTATGGGCTCTCTCTTGTCCCTTCTCACTGAGTGTCATTCAGAGCCATTAGCACAGATTGCACAGCCATACTAGGGATTTCCCTAAGGCATAGATAAACTTTCCTCACAAAATATGATCAGGCCAGCCTGAGGCAACATTCAGGAGGGAAGATTTCAGCCTAAATAGTCAGAATTTGGAAAAGTTGTAAGTAACAGAAAGTAGGGTCTAATAATAGGAAGTGTGAGGCAGCCTTAACAGAGAGCACATTACCAGGCTTGTGCTCTGCATATAATGTATCTTCTACGAGTTAATTGCTCATCAGTTCAGTACATAAACAAAGACTGATGCTGTGACTGTGCAAGTGGCAGGGCTCATTCCTCGGTGAGTTTCTTGCTGCTAAAAACAAGGGCTCACTCCAAACACCATGCTCTGCCATGATAGCAGAACATCTGGGAGAACAGCTTCCTACAAACCCAAGTGGTCCTCCTGGACCTAAGGAGCTAGGGGTCCATCACCATCACCCTGTGCAGGCTGCTCCCTCTCCTGCCAACAAATGTGTTCAGCTGAAGCTGGGTTACTGCAATGCCTCCTTATCTTGAATGCACTCCCTTCTTCAACCTCAGGAAGGCTTACAGGTAGCTTTTTCTACCTGCAGCTCCTGCCCGGTGTTCTGAAAGCCTGACAGTTTTGCTTTTGCAGCAACAGGCACCTACAGCACTGGAACAGAAGTACTGGCCTTGCTAGTGCCATTATGTGAACAAGGAGTGAAGCTGGTAATGGGAAGCTTCCTGGGGTTAGGACGTGTCCAGGGGATTGGAGGCAAGCTCAGCAGTGTCTCTGCCCTCGTGTAAGAATATGTATAGGTCTAAAGCTGGAGTTCTGATGGGCTCTGAGGCAAGAGGAGTCAGCAGGTGAGATGTGTATGGGTTGGAGGGTAATGCAACAGGACTGCACGAGGGTCATAGGAATTACAGGCAAGAGCAGAAGCCTGATGTTTACCGGCCAGAAACAGTAAGGTCAACACCTTGCAACCAGCCTCGTGGGTCTCCAAGTCTGCACCAAGCCCATGGACACCACATGGAACTAAAGACTGAATTTACATGGCTTGCTAAGGATCATATTAGCATACCATTGCATTCCTGCTGAAATAGAACTCATTAACGCTTGGTTTGGAAACATTTTCTGAAGTGGCCTTAAGGGTTATCCATGAGAAATGCCTAAAATCTGGGATTCCCGATTGCATGAATGACTGGTCTCACCTGGAATCGTACAGCAGGAGACGTAATGAACTGCTGGTCTCTGGCAGCAAATAGGTCTAGACAGATCACCAGGCTGCTTCTAAACAGCAGAGAATGAATGGCCAGAGGTGAAAATGTTCTGCTCTCAGGAGTCGGTTGTGTGCAATCATCTCAGTGCCCAAGAAGGTAACATAAGTTATCCCATGGCAAAAGATATTCTAATTTGCCTTCAGCTCAGCCTGCAAGTCTGTAATCAGTGCTGCTAATCTTTAATAAAAGGGGTTCACAGGAGCCTTTGTTTATAATGACATGGTGGGTGATAGCTCTTTCTTGTTATAATCCCCTCTCAGAAAGCATCTGATGGGGAAAATGTCTCCCTTGACAGTTTGCTTAAATTTTCATTTGCCAAAACACTGAATAAACTTCTTGTTTGTCTAATGGAACTGGAAGGAATTGTGACACTTTTATTGTTTGTTTACTTCCTCACTGGGGCACCAGCTAAATTGAAGATGTCATCACACAGCACTGAGAATCAAGCTTCTTAATTTCACTGATTGGTTTGCAAACAAGAGTCTCCAAAGCACCACTGAGCTACACAGGCTTTTCAGTGACCACAGACTGAAACACATCAGTGAACTGCAGGCAGGAGAAGAAATGCAAGGGGGAGGTAATCCCAGAAAAGCTGCTGCTTTTACAAGGTATTGCAGAGAAGTGCCGGTCAAACAGCATCTGTAAAACCAGCAAAGAGAAGACAAAGAGTGATACATTTTTATATAAATCCTACATAATTAGCAGCTGCTACCGGATTAGTGCTAGCACTAATTCTGAAAGGATAGAGGACTGGATTTCTTGACTGAATTCCCTCAGTTCCCCCTTTTCATGCCCTTACAACCAGGAGTAAGGTTACTCTGGCTTTACACCACACCAAGCAAGGACAGACTGCAGCACTCAGGATGCAGATGGAGGAGCAGCCCCCCATGGATCGGTGAGATATTCAGACAGATCAAATGTTGAGCTTCAGGTAATTGGCAGAGATCCTTTAATGTCTGAGTTTAACATTCACCTACTAGAAGAGAACACAATTAGGCAATGAGATGTGGAAGAGTCTGAAGTGCCAGGTATAATAATTCAGCCACAGTAGGCTGTTCAGCAGAAAGCTGAAGGCTGAGAGCTGTCAATTACACCAGGGGTGAATTAATACAACCAAATTCATGCACTGAAGCATCTTATTATTGCTATGATCACATTTTATTATGAAGCAGTTTGGGTGAGGTTATTTTTTTTTAATTTATTTATCTATGTTAATTTTGTACAGAGACAAATAAGTTATGGGTTGGGAATTGTATTAATTTCAGTGCTTGGAAATATTTTAATAGACGATTAGGTTGCTTGTTAGTTGTCATTTTTTTTCTTTCTCTTTCTTCTGCTCATTATAAAATTAGTGTTTAGTGCAATAAGCATATGGGGTAGCAAAATGTAACCCCTCTTGGATCCTATCCTACCCAAAATTTACTAGCCAGCCCCTAAACTCAATTTCACCTTCATCAGGTGCATTTTAAAGTCTGACCTCTCCAGGGCCAACAGAACAGGATTTCACTATCCAGAGGGAGACCTCCCCATCCACCCCAGGGCAAACAACTGTGTTATCAAAAGTACAAGGAATCTCAGCGGCCAGAATTCAGGATCCAGAAAAGCTGTAACTCAGCCATATCCAGTAAATGATGTCACATACAGAGGGCACGACCACACTGCACCATCCCTGCCTGCTGCAAGCGACTCTGCCTTTCATAGACCCAGGCAGGCTGGAAGAAATCATGCCATTAAGGAAAGCAGCTCAAGTGTCTTCTAGGTAATGGTATCTAACCCGGCTGAAAGTCAACTATGTTAGGTGGCCTGCTGATGCTGGTAGGAAGCTGTGCCTTCACAGGACATTGCATGGAGGGAAGCAAGAGAAGTTGAGGACCGTGCAGCTCACTTGGTCCTTCAGGAGCCTGCAGGCAGCTGGTGCTGTGTGCTGCTCTCATGGTGAATGAGGTCCTGTGCTCTCCAGCCAGTGCTTTGCAACAGCACAGATCCAGTGTGCACGGAGGGAAAAAGGCAAAAGGTGGGCTTGGGAGAGGAAGAGATAGATAGTTTCTGTGGCCTCTCCTATTTCCATAAAAACTATGCAAGGAAGAACGAACAAAAGCCCAGCTGCCCTGAGATGATACTGAGTGAGGCTTTGCCCATCCCATTCAAAGTGTATTTGCCACTTTTATAACTTAGACTGAAAGCCTCATACAGTCTGGAGACAATAAGTAGTTCTTCACCTGAGAAAACAGAGTTATAAGATTATCTTCCTCCCCCTGCATAGCACAGGTGATGTGAGGTTTGTGATCCTATCCCTGCTTGATACCTATCCATGCAGGAGCACCTGGGGCTAGAGCGGGAGGATGCTCACCTTGGGAGCCTGGGCACAGACAAAGAGGTGAAGATTGGCTGAGAACAGCTGGGGTATTGCTGATAAAAGTTTCAGGCATGGCTAGCCCAAATCTGAACAAAACCATGCTGGATTTATGCAGGATTTGGGTAGAGCCATGTTGGGGACAGGCAGAAAGCAGGAGGAAGTGCTGTGGGCAGATCTAGGCAAGGAAGGAGGTGCAGAAACGCATGTGGGAAAAGCATGTAAGTGTCCCAAACTGAGAGAAAATGCCACTGCCTCAGCCACAGATATTTCTGCACATGCTCGACAACTCCAGCTGTTAACATCAGGAGCTCGGGAACTTGGAGGAATCCTACAGTAACATTTTTCTTTGGCTTAATTACCGAAATAGACAAATTGGAAATTGGCCCATCATGAAGATAAATAGCAATAAAAAAAACCCCGCAGTTGAGAAAAGTGTTCCTTCTAAATTACAATTAACCACCCGCTGGCAGCTACCTGGCGGAGGTGAGAGGGGGAGGCCGTGAGCAGCCCCTCAGCTCGGCCGGCAGCGCTTCCCGTGATGCTCCTTGTTACTGCACCTCTGGGGCACTTAATGCCCCATTTTGCTTTCAGTGCAATTATAAAAGACCACTTACATTTGCAGTCCCCCTTTTGTCTCCCCACCCCAAGATCTCTAATAGTCTAAATTATCAGCAAATTGCCTATTTGATAAGGGCAAGCCATTTTGCATTGAGAGCTGAACTATTTCCCACTTCTGGGGGATAATATTAGGCAAATAACAAGCATCATTCTTTTGACATGTACAATTATTTGCCAAGTGTATGTTTGAATAGCCTGCTCCTTTGTGTGACAGGGTCCGTTCCCCATTAGCATATTTGACAGATGAATATGCTGGGTCCTTGTGGAAAACCTGGCAGTAACCATGGTGACTGGTAGACAATGTTTTGAGTGAGGGATGTATTATCATTTTCAACTGGAAGTAAAAAAAAGTGTATCGCTAACGAGCTGATCTGCAATCCAGGAGAAATACATTGTTCCCAGGTAATTAAGCCAATCTTGGTAGTAGTTTTAAACTCACATAAATTAGAAGCAGAGATGTCTACCTATTTTGTTGTTTCTCTGTTTCCTGAGGTTTTTCTCCTTGATTTTTAATTAAAGTTCTCTGAGAAGGAACTGAAACGTTATTTTTCATTTGTGCTAAGAAGTTCTGAGGGGTATGTGGATAACCAGGACACTTTGTCTTTGGGTGTGTCAGGGAGGGGTGAGTGCCCTGCCTTGCAAAAAAGAATCCCGGGGCAGTCTCTTTCTCTTGTCCACCACATTTGGGTTATCCTGGCTTTATTCCGAGCTTTCTTTTTGGAGCTATGGAAGGAGATGTTGCCCTCACTTTGCTCCAGAGAAAGCAGGCAGCCCAGCAGTGGCTGTAGAGATGTCCCCTCCTGATTTTGATGAACCAAAGCCCTTGATGCCCAGGCTCTGCTAGCTCCACAGCACTCTGCAGCAGTTCCTTCTGATGGCAAGGGGCTACCTGAGTCCTGGAGAAACCCAGTGACTGCCTGCAAAACATAGGCTGCTCCCTGAGCAAAACGATGCCCCTCCTGCAACCCTAACCTAGCAAAAAGAGAGTGAGCATCTCCATTTGATGACCCCAGAGTAGAGGGGGAAACTCTCTTGCTTCCACCTTGCAGATGCAATTTCATCTCCAGAGGAGCTCTGGTATTTGCATCGGGTCCCAGCCCCTCCTGTGTGCACAGATTTCCCATCCAGAGTCCTATGGGAAGAGGCAGACATACCACCACCCACTTGGGGCATCTAAAGACACAGCTCTGAATGCAGCACCGAATCCATCACAGACATCCTTCTGCCTTCATTTGATTAGAGAGGCTGCTCACATGTTTCTCTCCCTTGGGAAAGACAGACTAAATAACCTCTGCATAGCAATGTTTTGCCTCAAATCTTGCCCATTTAAATCTATCCAGAATAGGTGAAAAGCATCTCCATTTTGTCCTGGTAGTTATTTTACATCAGATTTGCCTGGGGATAGACGGACACAAAACTCAGGCAGGAAGGAACAAGACCAGCTCTTTCCTTCATGCTCTGCTAAAAGAACTGAGCAATCTGTTTGAAACCCCTGCCCAGACTCCTCCAGATCCCCTGAAACCCTGTAACACATAACCTTACTTTACTGAAAAAAGGCACATTACAGAAACAAGGTTACTATTAGCGGTTTGATTAGGAACATATTCTCTACAATCCTTCATTAGCAGGAACGTCCCTGCCTTTTTAGACTCAAATTTGCTCTCATTTTCCACACACCTGGTGCTTTCTCACTTTTATTATTGTAAAATATTGACATGGAAAAGGCTGAGTCAGGCACCCGAGGTCAGAGAAGGTGCTTTGCACTGGAGTAATGAATCCTGCTGCCTTCCAGGGATTCCTTTCTTGCATCTTACTTGTTCCTGGTTATTTTTCAGAGAAATGCTTGATTTTTTCCCCCACCCCCAGCCTCTGTCCTCACATTTCTCCCTGTTTTGGACTTTGGCATGTTGAGAGCTACAATTAGAGCCAGTGTTTATGGTGCTGGCCATATGGCTCACAATGCAAAACAGCAGCTGCATGGGAATCTCGAAAGCAGCCCTCCCCAAGGTCACTGTGCACAAGGGAGCATGTGCCCACCCCAGTGGGACACACAGGCTTGTCACCACTCGAACTATGATCGTGCACGTACCCATCGAGTGCCTCTGATGCAAATTAATGCCGGAGCAGCTGCAGAGCTCTGACGGTGTTGCAAACGCAGCCGCTTCGCAGAGCATCGGGGACACGGGAACATCATCGCTGCTTCTTTTCCAGAGACAGGCTGCAGGTTCCTGGAAGCAAGGTGAGAGATGGGCTGAGGTCTCCCAGAAGCTTATAGTGCCTTAAATGCAAGCTCTAGGTCAGCACTGGGATGCTTTTTTCATATTTATTGGAGGGTCTTTTAGAGGGATTTTGGCTTTGGAGAAAAGAGAGCCTGGGTACTACTGGTGGAGAGCCTCTTGAGGTGGGGGCTCTCACAGCAGTAAGCATCTTGCTGCCCCGAATCAGGCCACTTTCTGCCCATTCTGTTTCTGTGGCAATCCTCCCCCTTCACATTCCAGAGATGTATGACAACGGGCCCGCACCATGGCCCCCTGCCTGATTGATAGTCTCAGCTGTGTTAGTCACAAACACAAGGCAAAAAAAAACATTGCTGCAATCACAAACACAGCCATATCTAAAGGGCAGAGATTCATCCCAGACTGGTGGATTTTTTCTTATGGAGGAAGAGTGTTTAAATAATCCATTTTCTGTAGAAATAGCCCTGGAAAGAGCAACCTGTGCATCCTCTGCACCCAGCTGCTTTTCAGGAAACCTAGCGCCAAGCTGACCAAGCTGGGATTTCCTCCGGCTCTCTCATGGCATTAGCAGATACACTTTTAAAGTTGTCACATTCATAAAACAGCAAGAATGTGACCTGACTGAAGCAGGCATTTCCCAGGCTGTTTATCACGTTCCAATAAATGAATGAGAGCATTTGATGCTCACAGGCTCTAACCAGACTAGAAGGGCACTCTTTGGGACTGTGTCAAATGCCCTGCTCTTCCCAGAGAGCAGCAAAGTGCACATCCCAGGGACTGACCCATGGTTCAGCGAGTCGCTCATCATCCTGCAGGAAGCTGGCGAGCTTTCTACACTGCATCACACAGCCCAGCTCTGCAATGCATCCATTGCTGAGCTTCCAGGATGTCCCCGTGCTACGTAGAAAAGCCACAGCTTGATGGGAGAAAGTAGCCCAATGCTAGCCTTTCTGTAGGACATGGCCTCCCAGCCCTTGCAGTCCGGCTGTTGTTGCTGATTTGGGAACCGAGGTTTCAGTTCTCACCCAAAAAGCATCAGACAAGATCTTGTCTGCCTGCGTCAGTGATTGCCCCCTTAAACTAAGTCTGTATGTGAAGGGGTGGGAGAGGTTTCCCATCTAAGCACTCCGCTCCCAAAGCTGTTATCATGTACTGTCTCCTTTTAGTGCTCACAAAGAGTAACAGAAATGAATAGAGCATGATGCATACACAGCGTCTCATAATGTTATGTAAAATGTTTTATGGATGGGTCTTCAGAAGACTGAAAAAGGTGAAAGGAGCCTGAAGCTGTAAAAATTAAAGTAAGCAATAGAAATCCTAGGTGAGAGAACAGGAAGTAAGGAAATAATATTTTGCATTGCCTTGTGACATCTCAGTTCAGACTCTGGATGGTGGCTAAAAGTGAAGAAACAGGCAGAGGAGGCGATGGGGCAGAAATGTTTTCTGGGATCAGACATTCCCTCCCATGTAGACAGAATGCTTAAACAGTGGACATCTTCCTGTGAGTCTTTAACAGCACCTAATTTAGGTTTTACACTATATATTGCTATGTACATGGCTGCAGAGAGCAATTGAAACCATCTTAATGAGGTACTTGGGCTCCTTATATAGTCCATGAAGAGAGCTGGTGACTGACAAACAGCTGAGAAAGCCTGGGAGCTATCAGAGCTGCTCTGTAGAAAACACAAAGCACAGCATAGCATGAACTTTTTCCCTTCAGGCAGGAAATAATTGCCTGCCTTCCCAAACCAGGGCACTTCTGTGCCTGTGTGTCACTGGCTAGAGAAGTTCTGGGCTAAGCGAAGCAGAAAATAGGAATTAGCCATCTTCAGGGTTTGTCAGCACAGGATGGAGGCTTTCTGAGTTTCTTCCTGCGGTGCAAACACCCCTCATACTTTGCTGGCCACCCTGACCCACACAAGGCTCTAAGGCACTGTTAGAGAGAAAACACAAATCTGGTGGTGAGTACAAGGCCTTGGGGTCAGAGTTGCTTGGGACCTCACCGGTACCAACACACCTCTGCTCTGAGACTGACAAACTGGGAGCTGAGGGGAAGAAGCGACCGATCTGATTTCCTCTTGTGATAACTGGCCTGGACGAGTGCTGGTCTGGGCTGTCCCCAGCACTGGAAATGGCATCTGGGGCCTCAGCACATGCCCCACAAGGAGGCAGGGGTCTCAGGGGCTGCCCGAGTCCACAAGGTGCCCAGCCAGAGTCTATCCCATCGCACAACACAGGATTTTCTGCGCTGCAGCAGCTGACTGTTTCCAGAGAGATCCAGAGTGAGCGTTACTATTGGACACAGACCCACAGACACATTATAATGTAACAAAGTGTCTTAATTACCTCTTACAAGCTGAATTTATCACAGGGAACCCTATAAAATGAAAGTGAAAGAGCAATTCCACAACTACTCTTACCCAAGATAGATAGAGAGATATTATTTGTTGTTAATGAACAGCAAATTCATTGCTGTCTCATCCCCATGAATGAAATATGTGGGGACGCAGAGCGAGGGCCCTGGGCTGCACAAAGGACATTTTGCAATCAGCTCACGGCACCTATTTAAACTGCCTTGGAGCTCGGTTACACTGATGCTCTAATGCACAGACGCAGGCGTGCCTGCCTCAAAATCCTCTGCTAACCTGGGTCTCAGCAGCTTCCTGGCCCCTCCAGACTCGGTTGCCTCAATCAGCAGGATTTTCCTTTACAGAGCCTGAGGGGAGAGCATGATGATTTCTGCAGCTTCCTTAATGAAGCTAAGACATCTCAGCCTAAGTGATATCTCCCCCTGTATAATTAAATATTTGGCAGTGGCTAACTGTCTGGGGCTAGCACTCCAGGTACACGGTGCCTGCTGGGCTGCTGGCATACCAGCAGTGCTCTGAGAAGTGAGCACCTGCAGTGCTGCCGCCCCCACACAGTTGCATCCCCAGAAGATGATGCAGAGCACTGGAGTCCTTCCCCATTCCTTAAGATGTTGCAGCATTCAGACCCCTCATGCTATGCCACAGCTTGCCCTGCATGAATCCAGGCATTCCTGATCAGTTCCAGTGAGGCACCAGAGAGCAGCCAAGCCTGCTTCCCTTGGTGCCATCACCCCTGCCTCTGCAGCACCCAGCCTTTCTTCCAGGACTGCTGTGCTTGGCTATGAGCTTCAGCCCAGAGCAGACCAATACATGCTGTTCTGTATGTAGGGGAGTGAGTTTAAATAATTGGCTTTCAAGTCTACATCCACCAAGCATCTCATAGTCTCTTCTTCCAATCGCATGCATGCCCTTTCCACATGCCTTTCTAACCCTTTGGCCACAAACTTAAACTGATGTGCTCTAAGGCTGTCTGCTCCTTGCCTGCTCTAGCCCTGGCCAAATGCAAAGGTGAGCTGTTCTGTTTAGGGCTAATTTCTGCAGAAAACAGCAGGGACAGGACGCACTCTCAAAGGATAAATGTTTTAGGACTGTTCCAATGGGCATTTCAAGAAGCCACAAAGCACAGCTGGAAAGGTCCACCTCCCTGCTTTACCACTGATTCACTGCAGGAGCATGGATAAATAAATCATTTCACCTCTATCTGCCTCCATAAAAATAGAACCAATTATGCCTTTCCTTTGTCAAGCATCATGAGATCTCAGGGTAAAACACACAGACTTTTATTAATCCTTCTTTGGGGCTGTTCTTACTAGGGCCATCCATGTGGTCATGCACCTTTGAAGTGAATAGCAGCACGAAATAGAAAAAGAGAGCTCCCTACAATCCAGGGATCAGACAGTCCCACCGACTGCAACACACAACTTCTTTCAAATGAGTGGGTGCTGCGCACACAGCAGCTGGGACGTCTGCTTCTAAGTAACCTCTTGGACACGCATCCAATCAAAGTGATAGGGTGGGAAAAAATCCTTCTTCATACATTTGCAGCTCTACCATCATCAGAAGCCGATGGCACAACCTTCCTGCCAGCAAACGCTGGCTAAGCTGTGTGTTTTCCTTGAGGGTCTCATATATTGACCTCTTCCAAAACATGGTTAAGGCAGGTAACTGTTTGTTAGGCTGTGTGTTGTGCGCCCACTGGAATATTGTACAAACACAGCATATTCTTGTCCTTGAAGAGCCTATAAATAAATGAGTTCTTACCTTGACTGCAGGCTGCAGCGTTAGTCAACACTCAACCAGTTCATTTGTAAATTTGTACACAATAGAATCCAAGACACTTGAAAAAGCAGCAGAATGTACTTTTTTGTGTGTGTGTGAGTGGATTTAGCGCTTGAGCAAACTGCTGGACTAATAGGCCAGGAGACCGAAGGTTCATATTTATCCAGGCAACTTGGCTCAGGCAGCCGTAATGTTTGAGCTCCCTCCTTTACCACCCCAGAAATGCCTCTGGAGCCTTTCAGGGAGGATGGAGGGACCTGGGCATCCCTCTATACCCAGAAGCAGGTTATATTGCACCGTGACTATCCATCCCTGGGACGTGGCTTTTTCATCTGGCCTTGCAACCTCTGATATGACAGGACCAGATCTCCTCCCACCCTGCATCCCCTTCCTACCTCCCTCCTTCAGTTTGGCTTCTGAATGGAGAAGCTCACGGTCTGTCTTGCCTAGCTCTCTGTGCTCAGCACACTTGAAAAGCAGGTCCAAGGCAGTGCATGGGAGCTGGATGTCAGAATGCAAGATTTCTCTGCCTGTTGCTTGGTTTTTATGCATAATGGTTATAAACACTTTTTTTCCTAGCTCTTCTTAGCCTTACAGTTGAATGACATCAATTATCTTCACTCTACCATTTCAGCGATTTTTATTGTCTAGGGTCTTGCTACTCAGCATTAATTTTTGGAAAGATGTTTGTCCGGAATAACATACCTTGTCATCCTGCTGAGTATTGCACTGCTGTGACTTCTGGCAGGCCGGCTGTACAGGAAGATGGGACAAGCAAAAAGAGGCCCTTGCCTTGCCTTCCACATGGAACAAGCCCAGCTGGAGTGGTCTTATGGAGTGAACTATCATCTCACACCTCCATCTCACTGTGTAGGATCCTGTGTTGTTACTGAGGATCAAGGACAGGCTCTGTGCAGACACCTCTGAAAGAAGAATTAAAAACCATCACACACTTAGTGAGGCTAAATGCGTATTCAAATTGGCTAATAAAAAAGTAATGAGGAATGCCTGCAGCCCTGAACCACCTAAAGAAAATCAACAAATGCCAGTTACAATGCAAACACTTTCTGTGGGAGACAGTGGGGATTTCAAAACAAGGCAGGGGGGGCTTGTGGGGATGACGGAGGAAAATGACAGCAGCTGCTGCAGGAAGCGCAAGGGAGAATCATGAGGGAATTTTTCACTGAAAGCAAAGACAGAGCTGCTCTGGGGACCTCCCAGCCAAAACAGGGCATAGAGAAAGGGAGGATGGGGCAGCTCCAGGAGGAAAACCTCACCTGGGTTTTGAACAGTCTCCTTGAGAACTGAGCAATATCCTGCCAGGCATCCCCTGCAGCCCAAAACCCCTTTGAGTTCAAGCACGGTCACCCAAATGTCTTCAGGTTGGGATTCAGGTTCTTGCAAGCCATCTCCAAGCTGCTGGGGGATTCTGTGCCGCTGTGCATGGTTCCACAAAGTATAGGGACATGCTCCCACAGCACCAGTGTGGTCCTATACCATGGCCCAGCTTCTGCCAGGGCCCACCTCTCCTAGAGACCAGATTTAGCCCACACGAGGCTCCCTTCCAGGGAACAACCCTGCCTACCTTTCAGACTTCCTCTCTGGTGATTCCCATCTCCTTCCATCAATGGTGAGAGCTTAAATTCCACGTCTGCTGCTGAGATAGGTAAAGCTGGTGAAATATGTGCTGCTTAAGGGAAAGCACCGCAGTGCGCAGCACTGGAATAGGCTGCCGAGCCCCCGCCTCCCTCGGTCATCCCTGTGGGATGAAGGAGAGGAGGACGCAGCAGCAGATAGGTGTCTCTCAGGAGCGTGTGAAGAGAACTCTATTAGAGATTGTGAAATGCTGAGGCACTCTGGAGACCATATAAGTATCTATGACAAGACAGCAAGAATAATTAGCTCGACAGCTGTAGGCACCGATCATGAGCATTTTTAACAGTATCTTGTCATGTTTTGGTCTATTACTACAGTCCAATGAGGCATGATGCCATTTTTCCTGCTGATGTCCTCCCTTCCAGGAAGCACTGAGGTGCACATACATTTCAGCAGGTATCTTGAGGGTCTGCGGCATATTCTGTCCCTCATTTAAAACTCCAGACACCTTTTAAAACTGACAAGCCAAAGAACTTGAGTCTAACAGACCAGTGGGAATAAAGACTGACTCTGCAGGGGCCACGGTGTTAGAGTGCAAATGAGCTCAGAAGAGGCCAAGCAAGCTTTAAAATGCACAGTTAAGTGGGTAAAGAGATTTCCTGCCCTTCCAGGCTCAAAATCTCTCCCTCAGCAGGTTCTCTTATGTTATTTGTCTCTTCTGCACAAGAAGAGTGGCTTAGCAGAGCAGCCAAACCTCAGAGTGTGAAGGAACAAGGGTGGAAATGTTAAACAATGTGTCATCTTCAGAGTCCCTTGAGTTCAGACAGGGGTGAAGGCTTCCAGATTGGTGCTTGCATCTTTCCCAGCCACTTCTGTAACACCCTCCAGAATGATACCTTCCTCCTTGCAAGAAGCTGCAAGGGACAGTAAAGGAGAGGCAAGCAACGTTGACTTTTATGCTGCAGCTAGGAACAAGCAAAAAGGAGTATGAAATAAGAAAATCCTGGAGGAGAGCCAGGGAATGTGTTTTCCAGAAACATATAATCTGTAATTGGGCTAATTCTGATGTATTTGTATCTCCAATTCTTTGTTTCCTCGTTGTCTGTATAACTCTTGATTGGAACATTCGACGTTGCTTTTGTGAGTTCCTAAATCCAATCCTTTCTGATGATGTACATGAATGTGCATCTGATGGATGTTTTCCAGCACCTTTTTGTTGCTTCAATTAAGGGAAAATGAACAAGAATTGTTCCTATTTGTAAAACATCTCCTGCTATTTCTTGCTTCCCAATTGGTTGGACAATGCATCTTAATTAAACACAAAGTCTTGCAACATTATTCAGGGGAGAGAAACCAAGACTGGAAAGGGAGGAAGGAAAGGAGGAGGAAGGAACTGGTGAGGGGCTTTTGTGCTTTGGGTGACTTGACTGAGGAGGGATACTTGATTTGTTGCAGTAGTGGTCACACCTTGCAGTTTTCTGTGTCTGATACTGGGGGAATGGCTAAGAACATCAGAGAAATCTCCACTCAGATTCACAACTCCATAGAATACCAAAATGAATGCCTCAGGGAACAAGAAATGAGGTGCAGAGCCTTTTGTTTTCAGTCACCAGACAAAATCTAATTCATCTCCCAAGGTGCAAAGGGAAATAACCATCATCTGATACCTGCTAGGTCTTATGTAACATATGTTTACAGACAGCACATAAGAAAAACAAATAAAATAAAATAAAATAAAATAAAATAAAATAAAATAAAATAAAATAAAATAAAATGACACCACACTATGTATGTCTCAGCAGAGATATGCAGGAAAGATGAGGTTACAAGCTTTTACTAACCTCATCATTTTGGGTTGATTTATTCCCAGGCTGAGGTGAAGCTGTCTCTGCACTGCCTCTGCTGCTGTGTGAAGCCACAGCGGGCATGTCATGCCATCTTTCACCACCACACAGTTCCTTTGATTATATGATTTTTAAAACAAATCCTCCAGATCTGCAGAAAACCATTTACCATGCAATTTCATGTTTTAGTCCAATTAAAGGTATTATACTGTTATCTACCCTTTCCTAGAAAAAGCAGCCTTAGTCTGATCTTTAGCCTCTAAGACCTCCTCCATCATCAGTCGCTGACTGGTCAGATTCCATCCCCAGCTTGTTTTGCAGCCTCTGCCAAACTTTCCTATCCACAGAGGATGAGGGGCGACTACAGGAAATCCTCAACCTGCCTGCAGAGCATGACCCCTGCTGTAAGTGGATCCATGTGCTTAGCGCTGAGCACACAATGCTGGCAGAGGAGGGAGGCAATAGGAGTCTTTGGAGCCTGTGTCACACATGCAAAAATATTGCCTGTGAAAGGCAGCTCTGTCTCCTTTAACACTCCTTGTAATCCTGATGTCATCCTCTTCACTCACACAGTGTTTATGTTGTCACTGTTCGTCTCAGCACAAGACTAAAACCATGCGGGGCTGGAGGACTGTACATGTGTCCTGAAGCCAAGTCTTCATCCCCACAGAATACATGTGTTTAAATATAGAAATGGAGAGGCATGACAGAAAGATGAGGGAATTGCATCTGGTCTTTGTCATCTCCGTGTAACTCTGTAGTGGCATCTGTGAGCCAAGTGCAGCTCCAGCTGAAATAACCGGCCAGCCCTTCCTGTCTGCTGGGATATCCTGGGCAAACCCATGCCCCGAGCTCGGCCGTTTCTTTAGATTTACTCCAAGGAAGCTGGGAGCAAAACTAGGATCTGAGCAGCGAAAATATTTCATTAGCTCTAGCATACCTAATCCATCTGTAGCTGAGAATGAGGAGGCACCAGGAGAGGTTAAATTCCATGACTTAGTGTGGATAAAAGAAGGGATGTTAACCCATCTGGATCCTGATGCATCTTTTGGTTCACAAAATAAAGAGCAGCAGCATAAGCATCTCCCATCACTCAAAGCCCCAGCCTGCAAGCACTTTGCCAGATATGAGAGAAAAGCTGAATTTTCGCGGTCCCCTCAAACCCCAGCTTCTCTGAAGCTGCCCCTGAAAGGAGGGGCACCTTTGTTCTCTCTGTTGATACCATGTAAAATGTGCTTAGGTACTCCAGAGATGGAGGCTCCTGTAACAAGGAGATAAGCTCGAGGTACTGGCAGCTCTGGTGATAGGGATGGGGTTGTCTGAGTGCTGGACACAATGCTGAGGCTCTCAGGAAGACATCAAATGGGCTGATAAGAATATTCCCTATCCTGAGCTGAGACCCAGTGGCCAGACCTTTATCTTTCCTCCACATGGGCTCCCCATTCTCCTTTGTGATAAAAAGCTTGTGCTTAGACCAAGGAAAATAAAGAAGCCAAACATCCCCAGGCTGCTCCTTCCTCAGGAGGAGGCTGTGCCAGCTTGGTGCTGTTCTCCCTCATCCCCCCCTCCGCCTTTCCTTTTCAACATCTCATCTTTGCTCCTCCTCTCCTGTCCCTATTCCTCCCGTCCGTGCCTTGCTTCAAGAGCCAGCAAAGCTAGGGTCTTCCTACGCAAGAGCCTGGCTGCTCCCTGCACAGGAGGTGTCACAGAGTTCTTTTTTCCACTGCAACCCAAAAAAAAAAAAATTCTGCTAGCCACTCAATAATTAATGCTTCTGAGCAGTGATTCAGCATGTCAGGAAGAGAATTTTGCACTCTTATTGTAGTCTTTTGTAATTGAATCTTATGCTGTTATATTAGTGTGGCCCCAGGTGAGTATGCAATAGCTGAGGGGGGAAAAAAAGGTAAGATAAAGGAATTACAATAGAGCCAAGCTAATGTGAGAACAAGGCAATGTCTTCTGTGCCTCAAGGTGTTAAGTTAATCTCTGATAAGTTATTAACTTATTAATGGGCTGAGAAGGGATGAACTACCTTTCATCCAAAGTCCCAAGTGCTCCTCATCTGCTTCCACACACTCCTCCTTGTCAACCAATTCCCCTTCAGCACTACTCTCCTGTTGCTCTGCCTCCATATATCCTGTTCCAGACGAAATGAACTCTGCTTAGAAGATGGAGCCATCAAATCGTGCTCAAGGCCTGGGACATGGGGACTGCAGGAATCATTCAGGGGCAGAAGCTGAGAGGATGAAAGCTAAAGAAGACACCACAAAAGTTTATAGTTAATTTCTCCTTTTGTTGTTCACTGATGTGGAAAAGCAAAGAGAAAAGTGAGAGATCTTCAGATTGAACAAAAGTCACACACATGCATCCCAGATCTTATGCAGCACTGTGTTCACAGGGAATATTTCTGCACTTGAAGAATGATGTACAGCACATTATCTGGGACCAAAGCACTTGCTAGGCCTTCTTCTGAGGTCTTCTTCACAGTTCTTACTGATTCCAGTTTCCAAAAAAAAAAAAAAAAGAGCAGGAGTTTAATGCTGATGAAATGCAACAAAATTCTAAAAAGTCCAGGGAAAAGTTTCTGCTGAGGAAGGAGAGACAGGAATTACCCCTGATAGGAATGCAGGGGTCATAGTTGTGCCAGTCCCTTGTATGCTTGTTGTTGCTGGGCACCCTGGGAATTGAAGTCTGGTCCCTGGTGCCTTGGTGAATCAAGGTCTGGTCACAGATCACTCTCAGGGGATTTGATTGCTTCTCATGGTTGGAATCACTTTGCCACCGTCTCTCTCATCCTCTGTTGAAGGGAGGGGAACTGCTACGCTGGAAGAGGCTTTTCTTCACTATCCCCATTGCACACCCTAAGACCACCAATCTAAAAACCCAGCTTGCTAATGTACTTTCCTCCAGGTCTCTTCTGCCAAAGAGGGACCTCCGTCAACCATGCAAAGAGGATGAATTAATTTGGTGATCACAAGGTTTAAAGCTCCCTTTGGAAAGTGTTTCAACAAGAGACACGTTGAAAGTCTCTGCCATGTACCATTCCCTTGTTGCAGGCAGAAATGGGTTTTAAGGGTGCTGGGGAATGTCTGGGTGTTTCCTTGGCTCAGAGGAGCAGCATAAGGAGGACCAGCACGTCAGCACAGCAGGCTTCTGACATCCTGACTGGACCAGAACTTTCCTGCAACATCCTGCCAGAGCATGACACTGTTTCTCCAGTGTTAAAAACAAACTGCACTTTCAATCTTCCCTTCCAAGCTCAGACTCCAGTGCTGAGGTTGCAGAGGCAGATAAAAAAAAAAAAAGGATAAAGTGCATTACAATCTGCAGAAGACGATTAACCCAATAACTTTTCCTTGCACAAAAGCAGTGACCTTTTGGCCAGTGAAGGGCATGGGCTATCACAGGCCTTAGCAGAAGGCAGGAGGGGGATGGAAAACAACCCTCAGCCAACTTTGGAAAAACACCCAAGGATTTTCTTTGAATCAGCTGAGGCTTCAGCCCAAATTTCTCCGTTTGCTCAGAGACAGGTTGGCATCTCTGTCTGTGCTGCTGCTGCAGCACGGGGTAGAGAGCTCACTGGAGCATGAAAGAGATTGTGATAAAGATACACTGACTGCCATCCTCCTTCCACTGGAAACAGGCTCAGCTTTCATATCTGGATGACATCTCAAAACACCAGCGCCAGAGAAGCGGGAGGGAGGAAGCTGCTCTTTTTTTGCCCTTCTTTTTTGATGTTGCGATTATTATTTGCAGTTATTTATCATTAGGGTGGCTTCTCAGGTATATCAATAGAGGCACAAGTAGTCCCATTTCCCTTCCCTGCTTTAGTGCATGTACCTCTTTCATGCTGCATCCAAGCTGGTTGAATTGTTTGGGAGATAACAGCCTTTGTTGAAGATTCCCCTGCATTCCCACTTTGTGAGCTATTCCCATGCCAGTTCTGCTTTCCAGCAATATCAGCTGTGCATATAAATTCTCAGGCTCATCTGGATGAATCCTCCTCTGCCAGCTGGCTGTTTGAAAGCATTCCCTGAGACCACGTGTTGTTTGCTCTGCGGAGGCTGGCTGACACCGACATTGCCTTGGATGCTGCTGCCCTGCCAGGATGCCATGCACTTGTCACCATGATGGGGAAGGGTAAAGACACCCTCCATCTCCAGGAGTTGTCTGCAGCAGGCCAGTTCATACGCAGGCTCTTCTAGCCTTTGCCGGGTGACAGCAGTTTCAAGATGGTCTTCTGTCAGCTCAAGTTCATAACTCATGCCAGCCTCACAGGAGTGTACCATAGTAACTCTTACCCAAATTATTTTCTGTGTCACTAAGCAGCCAGGAAAGCAAAACTGGGTCTTTGTGGGCATCCAGCTAGCAAGAAGCAATGACTGACCTACAGAAAACTAGGTCAAAATCTGCTCTCTGTCCCAGATGCCTTGTGAAACCTTTGATGTGTCACAACATCGAGTCTCAGTTCTCCTTTTGTAAACGTGGGGATAAAACATCACTATCCCATCTCACAAGGGTGCTGTGAGGATAAAAACCCCAGTGATCAGATCCTCACATCCTCCAAAATAAGAGACCACAAAACACTTGAGAGAAACAGTTTTGCTCCACTAAGGCAGTATGAGCATTGCCAGGGGTGGAGAAAAGTGAGATCTGATCTGTGGTTTCCTGCTTCACAGAGTAACTTTGGTGAAGAGCAAGGCTCTACCAGCCCTGATCCTAATTGTCATTCCCACTCATATTTATGAAGTGTCAAGTTCTGCAGGCGTTTTCATGAAGGCCTAGTACTTGTCCAGATACACAGGAATCAAAAAGAAATTGCCAAAACCTCATGATTATGACCACAGCATAAATGCAGAGAAGCAATTCCCAACCACAGCCAATGCCTCACTGTCAGATGGAGATAACCATCCAGGCAGACTCCCAGGTGGTGAACTCCAGTGACGAATGGAGTCAGGCCTCCTCACAGACACAGGAATGCAGCCATCCTGTGTGTTTTCCACATGAAACCATTAATCATCCATAGCACTATAATGGCTTCAGAAGAAATAAAGGTTCCCTGTGAACCTGAGCAGGGATCCGAGGCCTCCTTTAAATGCAGCAGTGAGCATGAAGTAGTTAATGCTCAGTTAACCCACATGGTCACACCATCTCTGTGTGGAGAATCCTAATGCATGAGGGATACAAACCAGAGCACTGATTTACCACCTTCCTCAGCTCAAAGGCAATCCATGCTCCCTCATTCAGAAAAAGCAGCAGGACCTACCTGACCACCACTGGGCTAAAGGAGCAATAAGTCCAGCCCAAACTTGCACCTCCAAACAGACTTGTCACATAGCTTCAGGGTTGGAGCGTGCTCACACCTGCCTGGCTCTGCTGAGCAGAAATATTCCTGAAGGTGCTACCCTGTTGTGATGTATGGAGCCCAACACACAAGGAAAGTTCAAGCAAATTCAGTTTTGATTTCACTTGCTTATCAATACCTGTTGCTAGGCGGGGGAAAGGCCACTTATCCCTTCCATGCCTCCCTGCCTTTGATGGTATACAAAAGAGAGGATACCTAATATGTAACTGCAAGCTCTCCCCTGAAGACAGAAATGGAAGTCACTGTGCTTGTGTTACTTCCCATGCCTCTTAACCTGCACTTACAGAGCCTTTCATGTCCCTAGAATTATTGCCCTCTGATGCAGCATTATCCCATGTTGACTTGTTGTCATATTCATGACAGCATAACAGTCCCTGGGGAAGAAGGGCTCCTGGTAGTACTGCTTTGAGAGACCCTTTATTATATTGACGCCAACAGAGATTGCCTCTTTGATGAATGAGCATGTACCTATGAATAAATACAGGAGTACATTTTATATGTATTGTATATCTGCAGTGACAGAGTAGAGGTTTGTGCAGGCATGTGCTTTAATATGCATGGAGAACACAAGGCAGCAGTAACTGGCAACTGTAGGTTGCTGTGTATATATTGCAATGACAAGTAAAGGATCCCAGACAACCATCTAGACAAGATGCTCCCATTGCATTTGTTCTTTGCAGCAGCTGGGAGATACTCATCCTGCACACTGACTGAGTGTGATGCCATTTGGATGCAACAGGACTTCTCCGTGAACGTGAATTTGCAATCTCAGTTTTGCTGGACTGCTTTCTTGTCTCTCTTGACGCAAGAAAGCTAAGGAAGATGTAACTTTCCATATATTCCCAGATGGACACAAAGAAGAAATTGCTTACATGAAAAATATTGTCCTTCTGGAAGATCTCCCTGGAGGAACTGTGTACGTGTGGTATTCCTGTTGTGATGCTGTGGTGCAGCACACCAATGTTTGGGAAGAAGCAGGTCCAAATTGGTTCAAGGAGCAATACCGGACTCCAGAGCCTATTTGGTTTGCCAAAGCCTCCAGGGCAGAAAGTAGAAAGGCATTATTATTCTACAGCCCCATGTCTGAGAGCCCACACCAAGCCACACCTGAGGCAGAGCAGGAAACCAGCATGCAGAAACAATACCCCACGAGAAGCCAAAGCAGGGCAGAGAACACTGTTTCACTGAAAAACTCACAGGGGAAAAAGCTACCTTCCCCTGAGAGCTTAACTGAGAGGTGTCAAGGAGCCAGCCCAGCCCAGACTTCATCCTCTCATCTGACTCTGCAGGGAGGGAATTGGAAGGGAAGGGAGAGAGCACCTTAGCCATTCTGATATCTCCCAAAAAAAACCTCATGGTCCCAGGGGAGGAAATATCAACCTGCCCCTTGCCTGGCACCTCCCTGCCTGATAGCTTGCCTCTGCCCAGGAGCAAAGGAAACTCATTTCCCAGTTCCTTCTGACCCTGCCTGAGCGGCTCCTTGTTATATTCTCTGAAAAGTTTAGAAGTTGTCTTTGAATACCATAACAGCAAGGTGATGGTTACCAAGGGAACAGGCTGTGAGAAGGTCAGGCTTTTCTGGTGATTTTTTCATGCTTTACCTCAGCTAAAAGTTTTTCCAGAGCAATCAGGCCAGTGTCTTTATACCCTGGTGAAGCAAAGCCATCATCCGCTTGGAAGAGGACTGAAAAGAGAGGAAGGACATCGCTCACACATCCCACACTTGCATGCCACGTTCTGGGGCAGTTACCCTCAAAATTGCCTGTTATGAGAGGACACTGCGGTGCTATCAGCAGTTGTGCTTTCAATCCAGGGACATAACTAGCAAACCCCTGTGGGGATGAGTTCAAAACTGAATTTGTTTGGGGGCCATGGTAGAGGTACAGAGTAGAAATATCCCCAGAGCATAAAACAGAAAACTGAGCAAGCAACTTGCCTGAAGTAAACCAGCACAGCCCTTGGAGCTCTTGCATTTCCATGGAGCTTTCTTACACTCACCAAGAGAAAATCCAGCTCTCCAGGAAAGACAGTAAAACAGAGATATAAACATAAGCTCTCGGATAACAGGGCATCACGCAGTCACAAACTGACAGGGATGTGGAACAATTTCTGTTGTCACAAGAGGCTCCAGACAAGGAGTTAAGATTGAGGTAGCCAAAGGAGGGCAGAGTCTGATGCTAACTGCTCGATTTGGCAGCCTCACAGCCACAGAGAACAGAGGACCTCAGCTCTTTCAGGAAGGTGGTTATCCAATGACTGGGTTCATTTTTTATGCCGATTTTCCAGCATTTGGTGTTGACTGCTATCTAACTGGGTGAAATTTGGGAACTGCAGCACATGGCAACTGTTGTGTTACTGCTACTGGTAGTATCTTTGATTTGTAGTGTCTTTGTTGGCTGCCTGCATTAAGCAAGATATAGGAACCAAGGAACAGCTATTTTAAGTTCCTGGTGTGTATTAAATGCCAGGTGCTGACACTCTTTCTCCTCTGAGAGCCCCGCCAGGTTACCTTACCCTCAGCACTTCAGTGTGGAACTCTTTCAACGTCCTCCACTAGGGAAAACACTTTTGCTAGTGAAAATCTATAGCTTTGCTAGCCCCAGTTGTGAGTCCTGCTAGTGGGATCTCAGGAGACCCTGTTTCTGTGTAGCAGAGCCACTTGATTTACTCAACATTAGTTGCATTCCAGTCCCTGGTAGGGCCAGGCAAACAAGTTCCCCCTACTACAAGCAAAGAGCTGGCTCTACTAAATGTCTAAATGACAAGGCAGGGCAGTCAAAGTGTAATCAACTCTCACGGCACTGCCATGATCTGCAATGCTCTGTACTGGTGCCCATGCAGACCACTGCTGGGAACAAAAAACTTCCCCAGCTCTAAAAGCAACACACGCAAATCAAAGCTCTTACTTCCAGCTTGGCCTTCACAAAAGAAAGCCCAGGTACTCAGGCTGATCCATCAATGACATATGGTTTTGAAAGAACAAGTTTTGATTTGCAGACAAATATATGTTCCCAGCACTGAGCTGTTTTGTGGTTTGTGCTGAAATAGATGTTTTGTGCTGAATTGCTGGGACTGAGGGCTTTTATCTCCTCTTTCTCAAGCAAGACGTCAGTGAAAGTAGCCTTTATAATCTGCCCATGTACAGTCCTCACACTCAATGTGTGTATGGGGCATGTGAGCAGCAGGAATCTGCAAATACAGGCAGCTCTGAGCACAGCCGTCACCAACTCACATTCATCAGGCATTGGACAGGCACACTTCCAGCTGATTTACTGATACTTAATATTTTAAACCAGGTGATCATTCAGCACTGGTGAGCAGGTGTTCAATAACAACAGAGAGAGACCATCTCCTGCCAGCCCACCCAGCCTGCTCCATCACTCGGTGCCACTTGCAGAGCCTTCTCCTCACTCCCTGGGCTTGCTGGGGACCACACGCAGCTCACCTCCTCCAGCCCTCGCTTCCCACCTGTTCTCCCACGTCAGAGACCTTTCAGGATCTATAGCATCAGGACCAAGCAATGAAAAATTCTGCGTAAGAAAGGGGAAGGGGTTGGTGACCCTGCATTTGCCCATGGAGAAGATTTATTTGGGAAAAAAAAAAAAAGCCAAACAGGAATGACAGTGCTCTGCTCCCCTCCCAGTACATTGTGGGGTGAGTAACCTGCCCACTGCTGATGTCTATATTTGTTTCCCAGTGTCATTTTTTTTCTGGGCAGCACTTCAGTCTGTCTCAACATTACCATTTCTTAGCAAGCAGGGACACTGCCCAGCATGTAACAAACTGCATCCCTCCCTTCAGTGCCTTTGCAATAATAATTCTTTGTCCTGACACCTGCAGCTGGAGCATAGGGGGCCTTGTCAGCTTAAAAATCACTGCCACACTTCTGGAACTCTGAATCCAGCAGAACCCAAGATGACTGAAACAAGAAGAGTTTTTGAAAACCAATTTGCTCTTCACTCGTTCTACCTCTTTGTTTGCATTTTCAATTTCCCTCAGCTTGGGGGATGAGGCTCAGTGTTAGGCTCATGTTTACGTGTGCTTGGCTCTCAGATTGTTGTTTTCCAGCCCTGTCTGCAGGGCCTGCAGGTGGCACTACCCTTCCCCTAAAGAAATAGCACCCCCACAATTTTTCTTCCAGATCTTGTCCAAAAAATAAATAGTGCAAGAATGTTTCTGATGTTGTCAGGCTTTGTAACAGTTCATTCATTTCAACCCTAAATTTGGGACTCAATTTGAGCTGGCAGTAGCTGTTTAATATACAGGACCTGTCTTATTACATCTCCGTCTAATGCATATTTGGGAGCTTTCCCTGAAAGCTCTTGTATAAAGGAGTATTATGACATCAGGAAGTCTAAAAGTACCTGAACTGCAGATGTGATAAATTCAGCAGGACTGTACGTGCCTGGAATTTGTACTGGCCTTTTTCCATTGGCAAATGGCCGCCTGGGCTCTATCCCTTGGGATAGCTGTAGAGAACAGGCAGTTTGATGAGCCTAACCAGCCATTGGATGTCACTTTGGCTCCACACTAATTCAAGGGAAACAGCATTTATCTGGCAGCCAGGCAGCCAGCTCTTCGGCAGCTGAGAGTTTAATTATCAAAGGTTCAGGCGAATCTTGCTCTCACTATCTCTGACCAGCTGCCACAGAAAAAAGACCTTCTGGCCCCATCCAGAAGTTTGTGAAGATCTTGCAAGTTCCCTTTTGCTGTTAAAATGAGTCCCAGCCCATTTGCCCTTTCCTGCAAAAGCTCTGGGCTGGATGCCACTAGAAAAAGGAAACTGAAAATATTACAGTGGGGAAGGGCTCTTGGTGGATGGGCCTGAGCAAACGGCAGATGAGAATGGGAACACCAGGCAGACTCCAGCTGGTGCCTCGATCCAGCTGTGGGTGTTCTCACTGATATAT
Organism: Alectura lathami; assembly: GCA_013399715.1. Lineage (NCBI taxonomy): Eukaryota > Metazoa > Chordata > Aves > Galliformes > Megapodiidae > Alectura > Alectura lathami. The sequence continues at coordinate 416,377 of VXAV01000139.1, read as the reverse complement.
GGGTGCAGGCAAGGCTTCCTCCACCTGCAGGATGCTATTTACTCACAGCCTCGCTCTGCAGTGATGGAGCAGAGCTGCTGTCTGGCTTGCTTCCAGCCCAGGCCAGCCCTGTTTCCACTGGTGGTCCTCAGACCGAGCAAAGCAAGGTCTATACTTTCCCTCTCTGCCCCACTTCCAGGGTTTGGGCACTCCTGGATTCCTCTCCCAGCTTTGCTGTCAACCACAATCAGCCTGAAACAAAAGCTGTTGGTACTTTCCCAGGTTCTGCTCTATATTCAGATCTACCGTGTGAGTTGGATGCTCCTCCAGACCAGAATAAGGTGCTATTTCCAATAGATTGCCTTTGTGCTCTCATGGCAGGGATGTCCCTGCCCTTTCAGTCCTGCGGCACTGGTTAATAATGGGGCCACTTAAGTGCCTATCAAGAGAGTTTGTAACTGATGTGCTAGTGATGCACATGCTTTTCCTTATTCTCAGACTCTCTGCAGACACAATCAGACACAATTGGCCATTCTCAAGGCACATTTATCTTCTGAATATGAAGGCAATAGACTCAATTATTTTTTTTCAAAGGTAAGCTAAGATTCTGGTGAGCAAATTAGTTATCCCTCTATTCTTCCTCAAAATGCCATCAGGAACCATCACAAGCAAATACTATAAATCACTATCTGTTTTGCCCAGTTCGCCCGAGCTATCAGGAAGGAACCGTGCAGGGAAACATGTTCTCTCCAGTCCTCACCCAAGAAAATGCTTTCCAAAGCTTGGGGGTGATTCTCATAGGTGAGGCCCCAGGACAGCCACAGTGTAACTAGGGAGAAGCAAGGAGCAGGTGCCCATAAATCACTATAACTGGCTGGAAACATGGAAGCAAAGCAAACCTTGGAAAACTGTAGAAGGTTCCTTGTAGAAGTTGGTCCTGCACTCCCCCGTGCAGTCCAGAGGCACTGTCACTGAGGCCAGGTTGCCTTGGGTGTCTCATTTTTCCAACCTGCATGAACAAAAGTGTTTGTTTAACACTCTCTCTCCAGGGTTTCCTCAGATCCCTAATCTCCAGAGCTGACAGTTTACTTACAGCGTCGCCAACTGCAAACTGATTAGTCCAGTTCCCCTTCTCTTCTCCCCCATGGTTATCACTTTTATTAACAGCAAGGGAGTGATAATGGGGAAAGATGATCAAAGCTGCTGGTATTAACGCTGGGGATTAACGGTATTTATATTCCTGATCAGTGCACTCTCAGTGTGAAGAGGAAACAGCCACAAATCAGCCTTTTCCGGCAGAGAGTTGCTGCAGTGCCACTGCCTAAATAGCTGCTGGCTAATGAGTCCTTTGCAGCTGGCTCAGGGAGCAACTGGCTCACTCGACTGCTTCTCTTGAAACCCAATGCACCCAGGTTTGCATCCACAATGGTATTCAAGCACCAGGTCTTGGGTTTCCAACTGCTTTTGAGGTCTTGGGGGCAATGCCTACTGCTGAGGTCATGCTTGCTGGCATGGAACAAGAAACTGGTCTGCTGTTGTGGTCAGTTCGAGCTGGGATTGTATCACGTTATCACAGGGGAAGACAAATAACTTACACCTTGTCCTGGGACTTCATGGGAAGTACAGCAAGTGCCACACAACAAGTGGCGTGGGGTAAAAAGAAAAAAATCCATGCCAGGTTTTATACATAGGGCAGGAGACTGAAGTCTTCCCCAGCCACACAGAGAGAATAGATGTGTTTAATAAAGCTGTGCACAGTTGTATATTGATTCCACTTAGATTCCAGAAGCAGCTCAGTGGCAGGCAGGGGTGGAGGAAGAGGAAGCAGGAACAGCTGACCTTGGTCAGTCATGATTGCTGGCTGCAGTGCAGTAAAACAAAGTACGGAGGCTTCACCTGGCAGGGGCTGGAGACCCAGGTGGTGGGCAAAGAGCAGATAGAGAATGCTGGGATCAGGGGGACAGGTAAGTGACACCTTGGGGAATGTGGAATTTCACTTCACTTTGAAGAGTGAGGACATGAGGAAGCTGTCCACTTCTGCTTTCCCTGAGCTACCTTTGAAGTGTTAGATGGCCCTCATCTTCAGAAAGCCCACAGGTAGGTCCCATTGTAGGAGCCCCTCCCAATCAGAGAGCAGAGCATGGATGTCAAAGATGACTTGAGGAACAAGACAAGTCCTTTCCATACCATCCAATCCATGCAAGAGGGTCACAGTTCAACACTGAGTCAAAAAAGTTCATCCAAAGCCAAGGCATTCTGATAAATCATTAAAATCAAAAAAAAAAAATCATTTAAAAGGCAGGAAACTAAATGTCTTGAACACCAGCTCTGAACAGCTCTTGTTATCCACCTAGCAAGAAAAGTTCAGCCTGTTTGCAAGTTTGCAAGTTTGAACACTACCATCTGGGCCATTAGATGCTTCCTTAAGAGAACTATCTATCTGGTGACTAGCTGGGAGCTCATCTTCTTAATTATTACTATTAACAAATAAGGGATCTTAAACAATACCCTGTTTGTTTACATATAATTTAGGGTCATTACTGCCTTCATGACCAGTTAGATATCTTTGCCTCTGCACAACTATTTCTTTCCCCCTAGCCCTCTGTGGTTCATCACTTTGTTTTTATTCTGTGCAGTGTAATAACATTGAAAGGGTTTATTTATATAATCATAAGAGGTTGCTGTGGAGATGATCATTATGTCACAAGTATAGTCCAGGGAGTTTTGGCTGAAGAACAAGTTACAAAGGGGCCATGGAGGTGAGCCCTCGTCTTTTAGAGCACAGTCCTAACCTCCCACCCACATCAGACCATGTGCATCCACATGCATGAACAACTCTCCCTGAAGAAGTTGGTCCCACATGTGGTCATGTGTAAACACAAGCTGACATGTTCAGGCATCTCAGAGCAGAGATTTTTATCCAGGGAAATGAAAGCTGAGGGTAAAGAAGGGGTTTTACACCCATAGGAGGTAAACTGAAATCTGTTGGGGTAAGGTGGAGGACAGCAGCAATGCTCCTAAACATCTTTTACCCTCATTCTTTGGCCTCTCCCCCCCGTATCCTCACACACACAGAAAAAAATCCTCTTTCCTTTCCTTGCAGAACTCTGCAGGGGCTGCAAAGCCCTGGGTTACCCATGGGGACTAATCACCCCTACACACAATTACTTTACTGATACTCGTCAAAGCTGTTGTAGATTACCCAGCTGTCTCAGGCTCAAACAAGATCTACTTTTCTGGAAAAAAACCTTTTGTCCCACAGGCTACTTCCAGGTCATGAGAGCCAGTACAGCCTGTCGTATGGGATGACATGGACTGCTTATACACTCCATCTTTGGCATGCATTCATTAGCAGGTCATGCTCTGCTTGTGTCTTGGGTATAATCAGAAGGAGCAAGCAAGAGATGAAGGCAAGTATTTTCTCTGTGTGCCTGCATCCATCCAAGGACAGCAAAATCATTTAATAGGCTGCCCTCCTAGCCAGACCTGATTGAAGGTGATGCAGAGGAGCTGATTGGCACTAGTGGGCACTGGATAAATGGAGCTCTTCGCCTTAGGATCATGAGTTCAGAGGAAGGTCAGTTCACTGTTGACCACCATTCCTTAGCCTCTGGCAGAAACTCAACAACTTCTATGAAATAAGTGGCCAGTCTTGGCTTGGGTCCCAGTGGAACGAGCATCTGTGTCACTGCAGTTGCTGACCTCGTTGGGCTCTTGACTGGCTCCACAGGGAAATAACAAAGTAATTCAGAGAGCCCATCCTAAAGGCTTAGCACCTCTCTGGGAGATCAGCCTGGAGTAACACAGGGGGAGGTTCTGGTGGGTCTCGGTGTGGCTCGAAAAAAAATGACTGCTGAGCCCCAATACCAGTGGATGGATGAAGACAAGACAACAGCACCAAAATCCTAAAGTAACCAAAAACTCAAAGTAAAATGAAAGGAGGTCAAAATCTTCTGTTGATATAGTTGAAAGAAAGGCAACAAAAATGACTACACTCCATCTGACTTGTGAGTACAAGAGTTGAGGGGGGCACACAGTGAGGTTATGGACTCGGGAAAGGAGACAAGTCTTTTCCCACCTTTATAAACCCCCTTTTTTCCCATGCCCAAAGCAGGACTGTGGGGTCTGCAGCAATAGAGCTGTAGCGCTCCTGCAGTTCTGTGCCCATGTGAGACCCCAGAGAGGGAGGGAGAAAGGGAAATAAAAGACAAACGAACTGTCCAGGTGGCCTGTGGGCCTTAAATTAAGCATCCCAGTATAGATTGAAATAAATGCAATAAACCAGGTCACTATCACTTGCGTGAAATTCACTTACTGTTTTAAATCATCATTATCACTGTCATAATTAAAATCAAGCAACAGCTTAAAGAAACTAATGAATATTTTTATATGTGAACTTATCACATGAAGGGAGAAAAAACCCTGTAAAGTGAAAATGTGCCTGTATTGCTAATAAATATTATTGGAGGGACTCCCAGCTTTTCACATTACCACAGTGTGATATGACAGCCTATAATGGATTACTGAACTGCCTGAAGCCATTGTAGGAATAAATCCCTTTTAATATTCATGTGCGGTCTTTGAGAAAATAGATGTAAGCAGTTAATACTTTCCTATACACAAAACAATGCAGTTTATCAAAACAAAATGTGTGCTCGAAAACAAAAATCACAACATTCCTGTACTCATTCTTTTTCTGCAAATCAGAAAAAATAGGACCTCCCCCTAAAAAGAAAATGTGGGGCAAGATGGTGCACAGAAAGAAAGATGGGGAAGGGCAGGATATTAGCAAGGGTGGGTGGAAAGGGGGAAATGGTGTAAAAAAAAAAAAAAATGGTAACGAGTAGTTTGTGAAGATGTGGTTGTAAACAGGGCATGAGAGCAGCGTGCTGTGGGAGGATGGTGTAGGCTGGCAGAGGGCTGCTGTCTGCCCCATAGAGAACTCATGGGACCAAAGGAGAATTTGGATGAGGCACAGTGCTCTGTGAGGTGCAGTGATGCTGGGTGATGCTCAGGCCTAGTGATGTTTATTGGAATGTAGAGGATATAGTGAAGGACGTGAACAGGAAGCCTTGTGCGGGGCCAGCTGAGAGCTCTCCCCCCGAGCCCTCTGCTCCATGTCCCTGCCTTTTCTTTTGCTGCTGATCTATAAAACCTGCTGGGTTTTTATCTCTGGCTTGTTTGGGGTTTTCTTTCTCCATTGACACAGTGGAAAAAGGGAAGAAGCAGTTTGGACAATCTCTGTGCATTTTTGCTTGGTAGGGAGTGACAGAAATGGAGGTTAACCCTTCCAGCCACAGGTCTTTGCAGGCAGTTGATGCCTGGAGGGAGAACCAGAAAACAAAACCTGTAATGGACTGGAGGGAATGGCTTCAGCGTCTCAGAGGTAAGGGGGCAAAAATGAGAGATTTCATCTTACAAAAGTAGATAAAGCTGAAATGTGAACCCAGCTTTCGTTCAGCGACTGTGATCGCTGGCTATAAATGGCTGTAGATGCATCTGAAGCTGTGAGGGAGAGAGAGATGCAGAAGCTCCCCAGCTCCCCTCCTACTGTGAGATCTAGGCAGCAAAGACAAGCTTAACACGAAGCACCAAGAACAAATAACACGACCGCCCCCCGGGACTCGTGCTTCTTTGATATCTGTGTCTGCCTGGTGGGAAAAAGAGTTGGCTCGCACTTACCTTCTGCTTGCCAATGTTCAGGGACAGCCTGTGATGGCACCTGCAGAAGCACAGCAAATGCAGCTCAGGGTTTGTCTTGGACTAGGGTAGGCACAGTCCAAGCTGAAGGAGACACCATGTTGGGGAATCAAATTCAGCTCATATTGTAGTCCAAGAGACTGACACTGCTCTCAGTGCTGCAGGACTTTGGCAAAGTCAGGAGTCTGCAAAGACCCCCAGAGCTCATAATTTGACCTTGCCAAGCAGGTGTTAACTGTGTTCTCTTTTCCCTGGCCACTATTTGTCAAGGAGCAGCTCAGAGTCACATGCTGAACCAACCACAACACATTGAGATGCTCCCAGTCTCGAAAATACCCTATCTTGGGATGGGCAAATTATTTTTTCTCTTTATTATTTTAAATATTCTGCTTTATAATAGTAATTATGACCATCAAGACATGAAAAAAAATAAATAACCTTACTGTGCTGGCACATTGAATCAACGCAGATTTTATTCTCATGTCATGCTCATGCAATAGTGGGGTTCCCCGTCTGGGCAAAACTTCAGTTGTATAACCATTTATATGGCAGGGTTGGAAAGATTCTTTAATTAGAAATATTCCGGGAACACTTGCACAAATAACATTTTTCTACCTCTTTCTTTACTAATATATTGTCACAGAAAGCTTGTTGCTGAAAACATCAGGAGCATCCCTTTAAATGCCAGATCGTTTCATAGGCTGCACTGGGTGATTGGAAAGTAGGCCAGTTTTATAGGTCACATTCTTCTTTGAAATGGAAAAGGTCCAGGAGACAATTGGGCTCCAGAATCGGAAAAATTCCTCCCACCCACCTTCTTCCAGCAGAGCAGAGGTGTGTCTTGCTTAGAAAGGGAAAGAAAAGTTTCACCTTCTAATTGTTGTATCGAGTAGCTCATTGACTGCACTTTCTGTTCGATACCTTTTTACCACTCAGATTGTCTAATCAAAGGCTTTTTCCTTCCTTGGGTTAGCTTTGCAGCCTCTAGCATTGATCCAAAATCGGAAACGAAAGAGGAAAACAGGCTCTGGGAAAAGAGAACACAATTAACACCCAAGCAGCTTCATTTTTTTGGGTGCCTTTAAACATCTTGCACCTCTTAGCCTATTCTCCTATTCTTTTATTCTCTCTTTTGTGCTCAGGAGATTTCTTTAAGGAAAGCCGTTGTCAGCAGCTCAGGAAGAAGATTAAAGCACCCGTCACAGGGAAACAGGTTACTTTTTGTGTCCGAGTTCTTAATCCACTTTATTAAAATGTTCCAAATCTTCCTTCAAGAGGAGAGATCAGAAGGACATTTCCCTGTCACCCCTAGCATGCCTTCCTTCCGGATACTTGTCCTTCATTAGAAGAGGAAAAAAAGCAAAGGCAAGACAAGGAAAAGAAGAGAGAACAAGACTGCTGTGACTGGTTAATACGGGATGTGGAGCCTTCCACTTCATGGTCACTGGTACTGCTCTGGCCCTAGGCTGGAAGCAATTGAAAGCTTTTCCCATCTGAAAGACACTCGTGTGAATCAAGTCAGAGATCTCTATTTTTACCTTTGTGGTTCAAAGAAGAGAAGAACATTTGCAGTGAGCAAAGCCAAATATCCATCCAGCTTGCTGGCCCGTGTCTTAAGTGGCAAGGAAAGGGCACAAAAAGGGTGAGGACACTGAGGCTGCTGTGCCTATACTCTACTTGTTCCCTCAGGCCTGGTACTTCCCACCTGAAAAGAGGGCTCTCCCTGGTTAATAAATCTTGATGGATTTTCTTCCATGATTTTGTCTCCTCTTCTTTTCTAGATGTCCATAATCCTTCTTGGCACTAACATGCACATCCAGAGAAAGGCTAAGGGACAGCAGCACAAGCTGCTGGGTGGGTGCCTCTGGTCTCCAGGGGCACACAGTGAGTCACACTTTGTGAAGCCTGAAGGCTAAACATCATCAAGAATCCTGGAAAACAAAGTGTGTGATTCCCCTGGGCAGCCTGTGGAGACATCTCTCAGGAAACAAGTCTAGATCAGGTCTAAACCCAATCTTGAATCTATCATCTATCACCTCCTCACCCTGAGGTGATTAAACCCAACACTCCTTTCCCGTCCCCTCAGGCTTCTCTCAATGCATTTTCACAATCTCTCTGCCCTCATCCTGAGATCTGGCCGCAATGTATTTAGTGCAGGAAACCAGTGAGATGCACTATCTGATACCTCCACCATCTGTGACGGTGGAAAACTAAATTCAGGACAGGATGGAAACTGCCCCAAGTAGCCATGTTAGAATTCTAATGAGGTTACTACCACTATGGCTTTTCCATGTACTCTGTTTGAGATTTCAAAGGCCACTTCCATTGAATAAGTAGCTGCTGTTTTGTAAAGCAAATGTATATGATGCAGACACTCCTCATGCTTCCTCAGGGTGCAATTACTTTCTTATCTGTCATGTACTACTGTTTCTCCTCAGCTGAATTAAGTTCTCCAGCATGAGACTGTAGGGTTAATCTCTGAGCAGGGAATGTCTAAATGGGCTGGAGAAAACTATGGCAGTCTGAGAGAGCAAAGAGCAAGGCGGTGACATCTTGGCAGGCAGAGATGAAGCATGAGGTGTTCCTGAAATAAGACCATCACGCTTCCCATCAGAGCTGACTCATAAAATGGCAGGTTCATTAAAGGTGAAATAAATACAAAATAAACCTACAGTTAGAGCGGTTTCATACTTTGAAAAGCACCTATGTGATTGGCTTTTCATCTGCATCTTGACTTTCCTGAGCCAAGAGCATCAAAGTAATTTGATTTTAAATAGTGTCATCCCATTAATAGAAATGTAGTTGAAGGCTCCATCTTGTTTATTATTCAAATTACTGCAGTTCTTCAAGCCCTGGTCTGCAGCCCTGCCTTGTTAGAGACCATCTATCTGCAACTTGAGAGGCAAGACCCTTCTGTTCCCCACCCCAGAGACCACACATCATGGGAACACTTTCCAAAGGGCTGAGAAGGGCTCTGCGCAGGGCCTGCTGGCTTCACAGCTCTCCTGGCCTCCTCAACATGCCTCTGCAAGATCCCTCCAGTCAAGTGCCCTGGAGAACTCAGATGGAAAGGCAGCCCTGAGATGAGATTGCTTGCACTAGACTCCAGCCCCTCAGTGTCACTGCTGTGCCTTAATCACAAATCATCCTTTTTGCTGCTTTTATAGCAGGCACACCACTGTGTTTTTTATCCACTGACACTCCTGCTCCAGGTATGGCACTTTACAGCAGCCTAGCCTGCGGCTATCCTGGTGTCCCATGTTTATCTAGTCTCTCCTGATGGCCTCCACAGCATATTTCCTCTGTTTTCAAAGCCTGTTTTCGAGCTGCTTTGAATTCCCTTTGTGCTTAGAGATCTGCCTTGCTCCTCGAGCTCCATGCACCCTCACCAGCAAGGTTTTTAAAGCAAGGCCATAGCTGGAAGTTGTTACTGATACGTGATGCAGAACAAAATCCAGCTCGCTCGAATGCAGCTAGATTGCCTCAGCGGGGCTGACAATAGATGAACTGGGTCTTATCAGCGAGCGGAGCAGATACAACGCAGGAGCAGCGTGCAGGGAGCAGATAGCAGCTCTGCAAAAGGGCCAGCCTGGCTGGTGATAGTGCAGGGGTTTTATTATTGTCCTAGCTGGTTTTGACGCTGTTGTTTTAAAGCTGGCACTTTTCTGACCACAGCCACTGCATTAATGGTGAAAAGAAATAAAAGTGACTGACAATCCAATGGAGGAGGGCTGAAATGAAAGGTCTCAGCAGGACACATTTGTCCCTGTGAGCCACTGCCTCACTGGGCAATTTATCCCTTGCTCCAAATGCATTTGCTGGATTTAACGACAAGTTGGTGGCATTTTTGCAATTAATGCTATCGAAGGAAGGTGATTTTACACGGAGCTAGTCTTGTATTTCCTACTCTTCATTTTGTTGGGATTTTTTGTTGTCGTTGAGGGACTGCCAGCTGTCTCCCAAGCCAGAGAACTACAGTTCATGGCAGTAACTGTGGGTTGTTGGCCAAGCAGCTTCTCCTGACCTTTGAAAATAGCACAGTTAAATAGTATAACCTAGGATTGTTCTAACAAGAAATCTCCAAACTGTAAATGTGCAACAGCAAGTGAAAGTATTTCTTGCTAGTGAAACATTTTAATGAGTGGACGGCTCAGCAAATCTTGTAGGCAGCTGTTTTCCCTTCCGCAGATACTGAGATTTATGGTAAGAAGGGAGGGGGGAAATAAGTAGCCTGGGTAGTGCAGTGGTGAGGGCATAAATCACGTGTGCTTGGGTCCCACCTCATCCTCTGGTTTGGCTGGTCTGACAGTCCTGCAGCTGTCCTTTCCTTGGATCAACCATTAACGGTCCCATCTGATGGGGACCTGGAGCCAGGAACAGACATAGTTCCCACTGACAGAAATCACAGCTTGGCTAGAACAATCAATCCTTATAATGACGGTAGTGATGACACATAAACAAATATTTTAAATATCATGTGCTCTTTGGATACTGATGGAGGGTCAGGAGCAAAAGAGAGTCAATGGAGGTGCTGTATTTTTGCAGCTCTGAGGAGATTTTTCATATTCCTTTCCAACAAATAGGTTCTTAAACCCTTTATACTCGTGTCCAATGACATGATGTTTCTGATGAACACTATTCCCAAAACCCAAGTCACGGTACCTAGAGGAATCGGATCCAAAAGAAACAATAATCCATCCTGATCCACCACCACCACCAAAAGAACTTTACAGCACATTATCAAGTGATTTACACGCTCTCTGAGCTGGTCCTTGAGTTAGTCTTCCTGTCATAATGAAATTTTCACTCCCTTTGGAGGAGAGAGCTCACATTCGGACTTGCCCATTGGCAGCAATGTACTCAGCTAGGGAACCTGCTGTACCAGTGTCAGTGTAGAGTAATTTGTATTCTGACACCGCATCATATTTTGAGGTGAAGTAATTTAAATCAATAGTAGTCATCTTCTGACTTTGGAAAACACAGAAATAACCCTAAAAACTGTTGTTGTTATCTCACCTTCGTGTTGCAAACTAAGCCATTCAGTTTGTTAGATGCTGGGAAAAAGTTAATCCAACATCATCTCCACAAGCACTTTCATTTTTGTTTGCTGAGACTGAAGAGAGACCAGCCTGACACAGACACTCAAAGAATGCTCCTGAAAGAATGTGAAGGCTTCACTGTTGAGGACATACAGGTGAAAACATCAGCAGAATACACAAGACACTTTGCACTTTCCTTATTTATCCAAAAAGCTATTTTTGTTTATTAAAACCTAGTTGCATCTTGCCAATAACTTGGAGTGCTTGCTTGGTTAATTTAAGCAAGCAGAGCTTTGACGAAGTAATTTTACCATCCTCGGGGATCTTCCAGCTTATGCCGGTCTTCACTATTTCAGATGAAATTGAGTTAATTTTCACTGAAATTGCTTCTTAGCAGACAAACACATTCCCCATCATTGCGAGCTTATGCCTCTGCAGCTCTATTATTCTTTAATTTACACACCTCGGCAGCGAGGGATTAATGCCTGAGACATACAAAAGGCTACAGTGTGGAGAGGAGAAGGGGAGAGGAGAGAGAGAGAGTGGAGATCTGTGGGGAATAGGTAATGGTGTTTCAGTTTTATAGTCAAAACATTTGAAGTTTGGCATTAGTATGGAGTCAACTCTTGTTGTCCTTTCACTCTCTGAACCCTAAAGGCAGAAAACATCTCAGCTGCTCTGACCATGGTGGGTCCCTGCAGGGTTAACCAGCTGGGAGGACAGTCACCAGGACATTGTAGATTCTTCCACCCCAGGAGCCGATTGCTGGAGGTGAAAGTGGAGTGGAGCAGAACTGCACAGGAAGGTCACGTTTTGCCCTTGTGCCTTCCACTATGCTCATGCTTCAGACAGGAGTTCTGGAAAAATCCTGCTGCCAAAGCTCTGGGGATTCCTTCAAATGTTCAGAAACTAAAATACTGGATTCTTGTCAGAATCCAGACAAAAATATGACTAGTGCCAAAGCATCTGCAAAAGGATGGAAAAGGAGGA
>VXAV01000139.1:326974-398135 GCA_013399715.1 Alectura lathami | reverse complement strand
ATATATGTTCCCCGACACCCCCCCCCAGCCCCAAAATATATTCCTTTGTGAAGCCCAAGCACAGCACTGATTGAAGCCAAGAAATATACGTAATAGCACTTCCTGGTCCAACTTCTTGCCAGCCCAGCAGTACAAAGATGATGTAAAGTTGCCCCCAGAAGTGCAGCCTTCCTCCCCATGAAAGAAATTTCAGCCCGATAATGGCTAGGTAGAACGGCCTTTGACAGAACAGGGCAGATTCTCACTGACTCTCAGCACATGTCACAGTAGATCCCAGGGCTCACTCTGCCTAGATCATTCTGGAAAACTCACTTAGAAATCCCAGACTATGCTGGATACTTAATAACAGAAGCCAGAGCTAACCCATGGAAGTACATAAGCATTACATCAGAGCCTACCAACCACGCTGCAGACGAGGCTCATTTTCCTGCCCAGCAGTACTTCCTCCATTGCCACAGCCCCACAGGGTTCCAGCTGCATGAGCCCTCGGGAGCAGGAAGGTCGGCACTCGGTGTGTAAGGACAATTTCATCCAGCTGAGCTGAAATTAAGGGAAAAGGGGTGAAGCATGCCAAGCACTGTTAGCCTTAGATAAAAGCTCATTGTCTTCATTAAGAGCAGTGTTTGAATAAGAATGGAGAAGTTAAGGGTTTGGCAGACTGTGTGTAAAACATGGCAGAACGGCTGCTATGTGCACGCAGCTAGGTTCCATGCATAATATATATAGGAGCGTACCATATGTTTAAAGCATCGGGCAACTGGGCCGATCTTGGAGCATACTGTAAAGCTTTCCTATGGTGCTGCATTTGTTCTAAACAGATGCATTTCTCCCCTCCCTCCCCACTCCCCCCTGAGCCTGCCAACACTCACTCATGAGGAAACCAGGTGTCCTTCTTTGAAAAAAGAAATAAATCATTATCCAAAGGAATCTGTCCAGGAAGAAAGTAAATGCCCATCTCTGCTATTTTTATTTAAAATAGGAAATAATATGTTGCCAAACAAACTACCGAATGGACAAACAAGAATCAAAACAAGAAAAAGGGAGACATGAAAACTCATAGGAATTAGGTTCTGAATTCTGCAAAGACAAATGCTAATTGCACCTGTCCTCAAACGTACAGAACAGACAAATTCAAGAGCAGAAGGAGCTCCAATGATAGCAGATCTGCTCAGGGTGAAACATGTCCTGCATTGGTTATGAGAAGGGTTGGATGCTCTTGTCTTTAAAGTGTACGGTTTGATTTTATATTAATTCATCAGCAGCATCACAGATCTCAGGGGCTCGTCTCCGCTCATTATAGGTGCTTTGCATATATGGTTGGAAAAGAACCACTGCTCATTTGTCTCGTTGCTGCTCTCTGCTGTCGCTGCATTACCCTGCTTGGGAGCCCTCAGCAGACCCCTCTGCACGTTGGGAGCAGTGCCAGGTGCTGGCCAAGCCCCTGTGGGTGTCCCCACCAGTGTGCACAGCAGTGCTGGCTGGGAGGGGAGCCCAGCATTTCCCAGTGGAGAGTTGGCAGCGGCTGGACAAGGATGCGGAGGACGCCCAAGGCCACTCTGCTTTGTGCATATCACCCTCACATGAGCGAGAGTAGCTCTGTCCTCCTGCATTTTTTCGAGAGACCTTGCCTTCACCAGTCCCTAGGGGTACAGCAAAACCACCTGGCAGGTAACAACTAGCAGGGTCAGCAGCAGAACAGCTGGGAGATGCTCTCAGCTGGCTCTCTATCCTTTACATGGAGTTTCTTCCACTCTTGCGAGCTCTTAAGGCCATGTTTTATATCCTAATTAAACTGAAAGAAAAGGAATTGGATAACAGTCTAAAAGATTTGCAAGCTACATCTATTTCAGAAAATGACTCATGTTCCCACTAGTGTAGCTCATCAGGTCCAGCACATGCTCTAATGTGTGGGACTAATAGATTTGTAACAGTGATATCTAATACGAGTCTGTTCCGGTTACGTACTTATCATGGGTCCTCACAGGCTTTCCATCAAAGCTGCTGAATGAAAGCACTTTTATATTAAAGAAAGGGGGGAAAAAAAAGAAACCTCTTTGTCCATAAATCTCTCAGCACATTAGCCCCCAAAACAATTCACTGAGGCAAGGTCATATTTCCCTTACATTCATTTAGATCCTTGGGAAGTTCAATGAGATGAGAAGACGAGACAAAACACAAGGGGCTCTGCATTCAGCTGCTATGAATCAGCGTTACTTCCCATCAGCTGAGAATCCAACCATATATAAAGAGAGAGCTCTAGGAAATATATAACAATTTCTTGTGGTCAGGTAATGATGATCCATATGGTGTGTTATTACTTGAGAAGGAAGGGAGTGACTGCAAGGACAGATGACACTTGGCGGGTGAGAGCAGGTTTTACAGCCCCATGGGAATAGCACCCTTGCTTTCAGTGGGCTTAAGTTCATTCCATAGTTTTGGAGGTCACCACAATTAAGCAGAGGGAAAAATATTTTGTTGCTTTGTATTGTTTCCAGGCAGTATTTCAGTGGGACAGCTCCTGATGCCAGTCTCTGGAGGGAATAGAGCATGACAGCTCAAGCTGCAGAGCAACAAGCTTAAGTGAAATACAGTCATGATAATGCTGCTCTCTCAGTTATCCCCCATCCACTGCTCTGAACAGCAGTGAAAGCTGCCAGCTCTGAACCCTGTACCGCGTGCTGTCCCTTTGATACGGCAACTCTCTCCTTCATGTTTACACCCTTCAGATATTTTTAGGCTTTTTTTCCACACACAGAAGTAAGCGTTGTCATCTCATAGCCTCGTTTAGCCGTTTGAGGCTTCTCACATAAATCGGTTTTTCCAAACATCTGATCATTTAGTGATCAGAAGGCAGAAAGGGTGGTCTGGCTGCTCTTCTTTTAGCTTCCTCCCAGGTTGCATTATCTGGTCACGTTGTGGTGGCTGGGACTTGAGCCTGTGGGGGTTTTTTTGAGGATGAATTCGAACCACGTAGGGAAGGGCTGATTCCTTCCCACAGAGTACTTTGCCTCCACGGAGGCAGATGATGTACTTTGCAGTAATGTACTATTTCAGACTGATCTTCAATTTGTCATTCACTGGCACCTCAAGGACCCTTCATGAACCTTACCTGGAAATTTGTCAAAATTGTTAATTTCTGATATGGTTGGAAGAAAAGGGTGTTCCCTGAAAATACATTTATGGTTTAGGATGGCTTAATTTTGGTAGAGGAAGCTTGATATTTTTTTAAATTGTTTTTACAATCAACACCAATTTTCTCCCTAGGGAAATAAAGTTTTAATCTGCTTCACCTTGAGGCCTTCCAAATCTCTTCTTTTTATGGGCTCTTTTAACTATTTTGGATAGCATCCTTGCACATACAAATATTTGGCAGGTTAACAGCAAGCTAATATCAAATGACAGTAACTGATTTGTGGGCATGGTCTGATCCAGCTGGACAGACAACTAAGCACTGGGAAGTGTTCTGCTAAATAGTTATTCCCATAAAATTTAATTCTCTGTAGTGGTCATGTTATCCAAATCAAACCCTTGGTCCTTCCTTAAAAATCTGTCAGAGCATCATTTTAGCATTAGAAGAAGCCACTCCAGAACATGAGATAGAAATGCATTCAACCTGTTATTCTGGAAAGGAAAAGCTATTTGGGGCCAAATCCAATGAGATATCACTTTTGTAGCTTCATTCCAGAAAATCTTTGGCTTTCACTGGGAGCCAAGCGGTTCCAAGTCACTTCTTCCAGTCCCACCCTTGCAATGAACTCCAACAGTTGGCAGGTAAGGGTCTGTTGTTGACACAGGGGTAAGAAGTGGGGCAGTTGGGAGCAGCACAACAATTACCCAAGGTATGTCAAGATCTCCTGCCTTCGCCCACCTCCAACCCTGGTGCTTCCCAACACAAGGAGAAACTCCCAGGGCAGCAACCTCGCAGCTGGGGCCTGACCATGGGTCTTCATCGGGTACTAACCCACCTCTGTACATGACAGCTCTTGCCATTGTGAATTGCAATCTTGCCTCTTTGCGGACTCCGTGGGCTACAGGGAGTGGTGGGTAACCATGGAAACCATGTTGTAAAACAGCATGAGAGTTGACGTGCAATAAAGTGCTACAACCTGAACGCAGAGCCCTTCACGAGGAGTAGTTGTGGATGAGCTTATAAGAGGTCGGAGCAGTACTGTCCTGTGCAGAAAGTCTGGAGGACAGAGTCTGGCATTGGAAAGCAGCTACCACCCTTTAATGCAATGTAAGATCCTTAAGGCCCAGCAACCTGCTTTTAGTTCTAGGGCTGTGTTCACCCAAATTCTTTGCCAGCATGTGTAGGACCCAGCATACACAGCCAGGATTTTCTGGTGGACATGATGGTTCTTCTTGGCTTGTTCCAAAGACCAGTTCATGGATGGAGGACACTCTTCTAATTACAGGGAAGTACCAAAATACCAGATATCCTTGGTAGTGGTGTTCAGTGACTTACAGTAACCTGCCGAATCAGGTCCACAGGTCAGTATTATCAAAATATGGACTTCTGTTCTTTAAAATAGAAGTCAAACACCAACAGTTTTTGAACAGAAACGCTAGACCGAGTCTTTCAGTGTTAACATTTGGATTTTTTTCAAGAAATTCCCATGAATCTTAGTATACTAGGGGAATGTAAAAGATACAATTATAAAAGCCATGGCTACAGGAGGAGAGGAAGAGCAGATGCTCTTCCTCCACCTTCATTATTCATCTGTACTGGGGACGGTCACCATCTGGACCTGAGATTTCAGGCCAGCATTATTCCTTCTCTTGCCGTATCTACATCTTCAGCAATGGAAAACAGTGATGCAAGTGCAGCACGGTCCTACATTGACACCACTTTCTGTCTGTGAATTCTTCTACACGTGGTACATGATAATAAATCATGCACAAAGCACACCGATCAGTTCTGTTCAAGTAGTGTATTAGTCTCCAGAGCCAACAAACTAGCACTTACGGTTTCCTTACTCATCTTCCTCTGCTGCAACACAAAAGTTATTCTGCATCCCAGACAGGTCATTTAGCCTCCTGTGCAAGGTGAATGTCAAAAAGATACTCATGCAGGCATTAGAAAATCCTCCCACCTGATGTTCTCAAAGGGAGTTCTCTAACAGTTCAACTTTCCCCCTGTAGTTCTCCTAATAATTAATGGGAATCAGAGTCCTCTGTGAAAATTGTCACCAGGTAATTAATAAAAAATGAAAATGAGAGAGCAAGAAGAAAGAACAGAGATGTTGCAGAAAGCCTGCAAATTGAAAGAGGCGGACTTACAGTTGCAATTTCCTTCCCAGTCTCGGAGGGAAAGTAATGCTTGTTCCACATTCATCAGCGGCTCACCCAGGACTCTCAACTTCTTCCATTCACACTTCGGAAACAAGAGACATTGTGATGGAAACGTTTGCATCTTGCTACACTTCTCAATGTCCTTGCACGCACAGACTTGCTTGCACAGATAGGGGAATGGCTGTCAAGGACAAATCTCAAATGCACTGTGTGGTTCTGTTACCAGGTGACCATTTAAAAATAAAGGTTGTTGTCTGGTTTTTACCTGTGGGTTCAGTCTGCTTGTCAGTTTGATAAGAGGTGTTCATTAAAACCCAGAAAAAAAACTCCTTTCTATACACAAGCCATGTTAAAAAGTCTTTTTGCATCAACATCTCTGAAATATCTCCCCAAGAGTGAATGCTCTTCCTCATGCTCAAGCACATTTATCTCACTGCTACTAAAGAAGACTAGAGAAGAGTTTATTAAAAATAATAATAATAACAAAAAAAAATCAAACAAGCAAAACAACAAAAATTCTCACTTTTCAAGGTCAAAATTGATGTTCTCTCGGGAAATGGAACTGAGAAACCATCACTGGGAATGCCCAACTCCCAGCACTATCTCCACCTGCAGTTTGCCTACACAAATGCCTGAGCTATCACAGTTGCTAGGGAATCCTTGGAGGGAAGAGGATGAAGATGGATGGTCTTATGATTAAGCCAGAAGACAGGGATTTGAGGGATCTGGCATCACTTCTAGACCTCCTGCGTTGACTTTGGGCAAGTCAATTAACCTCTCGATGCCTCTGCTTGCCATCTGTAAAATGGAGATAAGAGACTTCCCTACAGCACAGGAGTGTTTGAAGGAGACTTGAGTGTTTGACAGATGCTCTCATCCGAAGCCAACAGGAGTCATGAGATTTCATTGACAGGAGAGTGATGGAGTAGAGAAGACCCACTGCCATTTAGGGTTATGTAGCTTTGTAAAAACTCAATACGTATCTGTTCAGCTTTCCTCGCCATCTCATTTGCACCTGTCCATCTTCCAAGGCACGAACACACTTTCAACCAAACCCTGGCTCCAGTACCAGCTTTAGGACTCACAAAGCCCATAGGGTGCTTCCTATCACTCCACAGGGGCTTCAGCAGGTCACTGTGGATTTTTGCCTCTAAAAAAGTCATGGGAATCACAGAAAAGAAGTCATGGAGAGCCCAATTCTGACTTACCCCTGTGAGTAAGGAAGTAACCAAGGCCAAAGGCTCTGATGCCCTGGATCCCACTGCCCTTCTGCCCAGGGTGCATGTAGATGAATCCTTATTTCCCATGGAAGAGTCATCACAGCTGACCGGACACATGCATCTCTCCCACCACACCACAGAGGCTCTCTGATCACTCCAAACTCTTTACGGCTCTGGAAACAAAGGAACACAATTTGCCTTTATATTTTATGTTTGTTTTTCTTTTTTTTTTTTAGAGACATCAGAAAAGAAAAGCATTTCTTTAACGAGGAATGCTATAGTTCCCCAACAAGCTTCACAAGGCAAGTTAAAGCATCTATTCCAAACCCTGACAGAGCCCACCCTTCTCTGCAAGGTTCGGGCAGAGGATTTCTTTCTCTCTCCATTTTTTTTATTAAAATCCCATAGCATTATTAAAAGGAATTGTTCAATTCCTTTAATTGGCTCAGAAGATAAATTCTTCCCTCAGCCTGGGGGTCATGGCCATCAGCAGCTATTTGTTAGCTGCATTGATTGAGAAGAACAGCATTTAAATGGAAATAAATTAAATTCTATGGCAAAGAGGATTCCATACAGCCTATTAATGTAAGACAGGAAGGCTTAGCTGTTTTAGTTTTTATTTGTTCCCTCTCCTCAGCTTTTAGCCATTCTCAAGCTCCCTGCCGCTTCCTATCTCTTCCACCAGCCATCCCCTCCTAACCGAGGGGATTTCCTTACCTACAAGGGCAAGAGCAAGTGCAAGGATGATGGTGGGTGATAATGGAGACTCGGACGACCTCAGTGAGGCTCCAAAATCTGGTCTCCAGGGTTCAGCAGAGGAAGCAGAGGTGAAAGAGAACGAGACCAGATGTCCACACGCATACACAACGGAAACCAGAAGGGAGAAGAGCTCTCCCTCTCTCTTTGGGGCATTATTTTTGCCTTCTGCACTGCTCGGGGATTGTCTTTGCCACCCTCTGTCAGATCCAGAATACATTTCATGGTGCTTGCCTTCGTTCCAGAGTCTAATTGCTTGAGATTGTTACTTGTAGGCTGTTAATTTATTAAAACTAGATCTCCTGTATTACTCTGGAGCCCAGAAGAATCATTGCCTTCTATTAAAAGCAGCAGCGCGTGCCCGCTTGTCTTTTCTCTCTGGTCACCTCTGTAATTGCAGCCCTCTGCTAAGATGGAAGACTCCCCCCTGCCAGCTAAGCATCCTCCTGAGGGCGAGTGCGCTGAGAAACATGTATGGAAGACAAAATCACTCAGGGTGTAAACAAATATAACTTCTGCAATGTCCACGGAGGAGTGTGTGATTGCATTAGAAACACACAAAACCTCTAAGGTATTCAGGTCGTGCTTCCCCAGGTGGGACAAAAAGTGAAGGCAGGGGATCCTGGAAACAGGTATCATGCAAATAGATTATGATGCTAAAACACAACAAGAGGTCCCCACAGCATCCAGCAGAGCCAGCACTGCAAAGTGGTAAGGCACTGTCCTCACCCAGCTAAGCACAGAAAGATCTTCTTTGTTGTACGGACCAGCTCTTGAGTCAAAGACATCCCTCAGAGCCAGACATTTGCACCATCTGATGTCGTCAAAAGCAGAGATAGGATTTATATACCAGGAAATATATATACCCACACATCAGGATGGGAGGTATATGAGAGTGGGCAGCTAATTCAGGACAGAAATTCCCCCCTTCTTTACAACCACCATCTCTTCAATGTGTTCTTCCATCTCCCCAGGGCTGTTCGGCCACCTTCAGCATGCCCTGACCCTGTGCCTGAGTCTAGTGTTCAAATTCATATAGAAGAGTGGGGGAGTCAATACGTAAATGTGAGAGAGAAAAGCGCCATATATTTGAGAACTGCTGAGTAGCAGTGAGGAATATCTGTCCCTCTCAGGCTGTTTTCTGAGATCCTGTCATCACAAGAGGCAAATACTCCTGCCAATACATCACAGGTTCTGGGGGTAACAGCCCACACAGACCTCTGATGCTGCAAGAGGCACCCACAGCACAAAAAAAAGCAAATACCTGGGGCACTGCTCCCAGCAGCCACAAGGCACAGGCTGAAGCTCTCACTACCCACCAGCCGGCAATGATAACAGTAGCATTACAACAGTAAAACAATAACATTTTGTTTACCTCCTAAATAGTTAGCTCATTTTAGCACTCTGCCTCCAAGCACTAGATAATAACGGGATACAAGGCAGGCGGCAGCTTTCTGTATCCAAAACAGCGTGGGTGCATCTGTGATGTTAAACAAGTTGAAAGTTGCTGCTCCAGACTCCCAGTCCTGGAAGTGGTGTGGCTGGAGGGGGTGGCATGAGCTGTAGTTTGGGCTGGATATGAGGATTTCTCTGGGATACAGAGCCGGGGCAAGTCAGACTGGCTGCTCTGATTCCTGTGGACTGGCATTGACCTACATCCTTTGAAGCTCTGGTTCCTCATTCCTGAAACAGCCTGGACTGGTTTGCTTTAACCTACTTGATTTATTTTAAGTACAAATGTCCCATGATCTAATCTGAGATCTGCAAGCAGGAGCACACAGCAGAAAAAAATACCACTTCCAAAGATCCCAAAAACCCATTTCATTTAAGCAGGGCAATTATTGTGTTTTAATACGGGAATTGATTATTATAGGCATGCTTATTAAGCTTAGCATCTAAGATTTGTATCTATTTCAACACTGTTAATCTTTGATAAATATGTTTTTAATAATCTCTAGGTATTTATTGAACATAAAACTGTCTTGTGAAATAGAGAGTGAGATTGCTAAAGATACTTATTATACGCTACTTCAATACAAATTCATTATTAAAAACCTTTTACTGAGGTTTACTTTTAACCACAACATAACAGATGTGCATACTGCATGGTTAATTTATAATAAATATATTTTAATAAAGTATTGATGTTTAACCTGCAGTAACCATCTTAATAAATATGACACATTAGCTATTGGGCAAGCTGCTCTTTTTAGCTCTGTCAAACACTTGGAGGATGCAGGACTTGTATGAGCAAGTTGAGAAGGAGGGAAGCTGTGGCCCAGTGGAAGACAGCTTATTTAGCAGTCCACCACAGCCCTGACGTGCCCTGCCACTTGCACTTCCAGCCCCAGATCCCCAGCTCAACCTCCTTATGTGGCTCTGCCATTTGATCTCAGTCCTGAGCCAAATTAACACTTGGCCCCAGATGTCCACACGACCGTGGCAGGCTGTGCCATACAAGGGCTGTTAATGCAGCTCTGGGTGCTCGCAGATGGTGCTCTGTCTGCCCAATACTTTTGCAAAGCAGATAAACATCCTCAATGGATCAGGAGCAGACCAGGGCCCATGCCCCTGGGGTGGAAAAAAACACAAGATCTATGAGAATATGGATCAACAGAGAAGCTCAAATGAGGTGATTTGGGCTTTGAACTCAGCAGAGGCCAGCAAATGCTTTGAAACATGGACTATACAGGAGTCTGACTCCAAGCCATCAGAGGCAAAAGATTTGACCCACAGTCCTGCTTGGAGCCCCTGGGATGCTTTCAGAGATATATGTGTCATTCTTTGCATCACTTAACGATTGAGGTTAGTTGCAACAAGCAATGAGCAGATACACACAAAATTTCATTCCCAGAACTAATCAAGAGGGAGAGCAAGAGTAATTCCTCCCCTGTACTCTCCAATGGGTCCTGCCCCATTTGTTATATGGCTACTGTTACAGGCCCCGTAATCCTTCCTGCAGGCCACTCTCTGATTTCCATATATCAGAGAGAGCCAAGGATCTTAACATGCAACTTTTAATTGAGCTGTATCATCTGCCACAAACACGAAATTAATGGTCCTACATCATAATCATAAATTCATACATAACCCCATGCACCAGCAAATAACTCTTTGCAATGATACTACAATGGTAAGCTGATTTGCAAGACACGCACGCTACCCAGGAATCCTAATTAACCAAATTAACGCCATCGCTTCAAATCATGTCCCAGCAGTAGGACATTTCCGATTGGCCTCAGGCTGGAGCAAAGCAGCCAAATGAAAGCCTGACAGCATCTCCACAGGTCCAGTGGAATAAACCTTTACAGGGGGACATATCTGCTGCCCATTCATGCACAAGGGAAAGGGAAGAAAAAAATCTCACGGGTGTTTGTGGGTGCCAACCCAAGACATGCTAGCACAGGGGCAGCTCTCAGTTTCTCATGCATTTCCCCAGCATAACCTGCAGCACCAGGCTCACCCTCCTGCCATGCTGTGAGCCCTCTAGGCCTGCTCCAGGGACTTGCGACCCTGCCATATCACCCCTCTGGACAGTGCCAAACAGTTCTTTGGATGAGCCAGGCCTTGGGCCTGGGGTCATGGAGCAGAGCTGGCAGGAGAAGCCAGCATGAGGCACTGTCTGTGAAACCCAAACCCCAAACCTTCTTGTTTGCACCAGTTTCCACTTGTGACTTGCCTGAGCTGCTTAGATCTCAAAATCTAAAATCTAATCTAAAATCTAATCTTTTTTTTTTTTTTTTTTTAATCTTCTTTAGGATAGTCAGGTTTTTCTACTTCTGTCCTTGGAAAAACAAGTATCTATTTTCGGAGCGTGTGGGATTCAAGATCACGACGATTCCAGCACTCCCTACACGAAGGACCAGAATCATAACCGTGTGCTAGAGGGACCAGCTCACGTCTCTCTCCAGGTGCAGCCTGGGTGATAAGGAGACTCAGTCCCACCAATGGCTCCCACTGGGGTGTCAAGTGGTCTTGGTCCCCCAGGCACAGCACAGGGCAGACATCTCCCATTCCTGCTCTGAACAGATGCTCTAAAAGGTGGGAATGGGGGTGTGGACCAATGGAAAAAAAAGAGACTCCTACCAGAAGTGGGGTTCGAACCCACGCGGGCATGTGCCCATTGGATCTTAAGTCCAACGCCTTCACCACTCGGCCATCCTGGTGGGCTGCCTGCTGTCCCCTGGCCTGCCAGATCACCCCCCCCCTTGAGGACACTCACCTCACCAAGTCACTGAAGTTCCAGCCTGAGGCAATTCCCAAGCCCAGCAACATCTCCCCCTCCTCACTGTTTTAACGTCTCCAGCAAGCTGGCTTCTGTCAAGGCGCTGTGAGAAAGCTGCCTCACTCCCTTTTGTAATGCTTTGCAAAAAATGCTTTCCTCTCCCATGGGTTTTCCAGAATTTCAGTTTTGCCCCCGTGTCCTAGTCCCCTATCACCAAAGAGCATGTGTCTGCTCAGTCCCAGTTTATCCACCCCAAACAAACTGGGAGTTACAAGGTCTCACAGACCATGGAGAATGGCACAGAGCCTATGTGTCATAGCAGGCCCTTATGCAAAGAGCACAGGCATCTCTGGAGGGTGTCATCCTGACCCTTCTGGCCGTCCCAGGGGGACATGAGCAGTTCTGCCAGCACACCAGTGCTGGGCCAGACATGCCAAACAGTTCAAGCACCATCCTTCTGCCTTGGGTCCTTGTCCTCAATACTTCTGGTCTGTGTCTGGGGCTCTACTGGTGCATTTACGTGAGTCTTTTTACCTTTTGTGTGAGGTACAGCTTTTGTTTTGCCCGCCAGGAAAAAATAAAATAAAAATAAAACCAAAAACAACAGCATCTATTTATTGAATCACATGGGATTCAAACCCACAGCCTCAAAACAGCTACATGCACTCAGTCTTTAGCCCTTAAGCCACAGGAGGCTGAGGTTTTCTGTCTGTGATATCAGCCATTCTTGCTCTTCCCAGGCCAGCACTTAAAGTGGGACACTGCAACCTATTCCCAGTCTTGTCCCCTCCCAAGGGAACCCCAAATGACCTGGCTTCCTGCACTGAGCTTGCACAGGCATGGTCCCCATTATGCCCACACAGAGAAATCAGGAGCCCCTCTGCTGAAGACACAATGAAGCTTCCTCCACTATGGGAAGGGTTGGGATGACCTAGCCTTCCCTTTGGGGACAGCCCCAAGCTGATCCAACAGCTTATGGGACGCCTTTTTTATCTCCAGTAAACCAAAATATATAGGGACTTGTCCCAGGCCAAGAAGAGGGTTATCTCTGTGGGGGTGAGGGGGTGGTGCTTGCTCTGTCTGTTCTGCTTGGAGATCAGCTGTTCCCTCCTCACTTCCCCAGGGACTTCTCACAAATGTTCTCTGGGGTACCCGGGCTGTTTGGAGGGCTTGCAGCCAGCTGGTGCAGAGGTGAGAGGCACTGACAAGAAACAGAAGTGTTTTCAGGTCTCAAAAAGAGCATTACATTGAGGTCCTCGGGCAGGAGGGGACATAACGCCCTCCAGAGATGATGCTTCATCCTGCTGGGAGTCAAGGCAGAGAGATGCCAGGCATCCCGCTGCAGGATGCTGCACATCACAGCTCGGCAGAGGACTGGGTTAATGTATCCACATGCAAAAATCCTGCCAGGAAGAATTGTCACCCCTTTAGGTGCCAAGAGGGGACAGCAACTTTCCCCACTTCCCTTTGCCCTTCCCACAATGGTCACAGCAACCCACAGTGCTGGTCGGTGTGTGCAGAATCGCAGCTCAGCATCCCTGGATGCCTCCAGCTGCAGCACCCGCATTAATATCAAATGAAGCCATGCTCACAAAGGGTGTTACGCTCGCCAGCTCCAGAGGAATCTTCTCCTAATGAGCAACTTCAAAGCATTAATGAGCTTGCAAAGCTCTCCTCTTCGTTTACAGAGCTGGACCTCGCACGCTTGGCATTAAGACAGGGGTCACCCATCAGGCGAAGAGAATGCGTGTGCATGTCGGCGAATATAATATATTTGTCATCCTCTAAGAAGCAAAGATTAATCATGCCCTCTCTGAGAGGAAGCTTTTACGCCACATCTGCTCTGCACAGCATGGGGAGGCAGGAGCTGCCCAGAAGGATGTCCATGACCCACACAGCTCAGATTCCCATAGCATCCGCTTTGAAATTCACATCCCACGTTAACCCCTTGGGTCCGAGCTGGGAAATGATAACCGAATTGGCATCCTGAGAGCTGCGTAAAGCAGTGGGGTCATGCCAGAAGGACAGATTTAAGGCATGTGTGGAGGGAGAGGTATGGATCTGTGAGAGAGCAGATTAATCTGATGCTTGCTGCGCTGTGGCATCCTCCCAGCACAGGCAGAAAAGGAGATGTTGGCCCAGAACAGCAAGGGCCACACAAAACATCTGCTGCTCTCTCCATGGACGTCTCTCCCCCAGCCATGTCCATTTCTGAGCCTCCCTGAGCTCACCATAACCTCTGGGTTGAAACAGCCCACAGACCCTGGCTAACAGCCCAGTTGCACCCATTTTAGAACTGAAGCTGAGTCTCCAAGGTTGATCAAAACTTTAGAGGAGTCTAAATATAGCACATCATCAGAGCCTATAACCCTTAGCTAGGAGACAGCGGGTTCACAGGCTTCCTAAGGAAGGTGATGCTTATGTTAGCTGTGAAATGCAAATCCACCTGCCTGTGCCAAGGCTGGAAGAAGTACCTGCAAGGGCAAGCGCAGCAGCAGAGTGCAGGCCAAACACCAGCTCAAGCACTCAGCAGCCCCATCCACCACCAGACACACCAAGCAGCTCTTCCTAAGGCTGAGAGCAAAATGAAGATGGCACCAAAAGCAAGTGGTCCCAGGGACCCAATGTGTTCAAGCTCATACCGACATCACAAATTGTACATATCCAATGGGGTCACTAGCACAGCTTGGCTGTATTTAAAAATGCAGCCCCAAGCAGGGGTTTCCCAGGATCTTCCGTGGCTGTGCATCACCCACCAGGTTGCTTGGCTTCACCTGCAAACCTGTGCAGAGTGCTGGCTGGCACTTTGTTGAATGTGGAGTCAGCCTTGCCTCTGGGGAGGATGTAACATCAGCTGAGTTACCTGTAGCATCTTGGATGTCTCCCATGTAAATCCCAAGCTGAGCTGGCTGTATCTTGCTTGTAGTATCCCCGTGAAATGACAGCCTGAGGGTTATGCGGCTGCAGGTTTTCAGAGCACATCTTCTGTAAGAGGAAAATATTAATAACGTCCTGAACTCAGAAGGGTGTTGTCCTTAGCTTCAGAAACACGTTGGCAATGTTAACTGGAAAGCAGTTCCTCCTCTCACCTCCCAAAAGGGATCTCTTGGCACTCAGTGTCTATTCTGTAGATCTGTGTTTAATTTAAACAGTCACTGGAGGCAATTGCCATCCCACACATTATTACTGCAGCTGGAGGGTGGCTGATTAGTAGTTAAGAAAAAGAAAAAATCCAAAGCAATGAAGTCATGAACAAGGCAGAGTAAAAATGGCACTTTAAGACTTTTCTGGACAAAACTTCTTTGCTTTACTGATGAGGGGACAAAAATAATCTCAGCACCCTCACTTCAGAAACTAGCTGGCAAAGAGAAGCAGTAGGACAGGGTTCTCCTCCATGCTTCTCTTACGCCCTTCCCTGCTACAAGAGCAGTTCAGTGTGTGGGCTACGACCATCGGGAGCACTAAGCGACGGCAATGTTTGGCACAGAGCAGCCCTACCAGGGTCACCTTAGATGAAGTGAGACATGACAGCTTGGCTCCTCTTTGCCCAGCAGGCTTGGGGGTGCGAAAACTTCTTGCTGCTTTTAGCAGCAGGGCTTCTATGCTGAGTTCATGTAGTACTTAATGAGGAAGCTCTTTGGACTTTGTCACTTTAAAAATAGAGTATTTCTAAATACACTCTTGATGTCCCACACATAAATGTAAACTTCTGCCACTTTTGGAGGGTAGCTGGAGTTCAGTGAAAAAAAGAACAGTTAAACAAGATAGCATTACTACTTAGCTGGTCCTCAATAGTTTTCAGAATAAAGAACCAAGCAAGCACAGAAGATCATTCATCCTTCCTCTTTTTCCTGCCTCTGGAGAGGCAGTTCAGGAAAAGCCAGCCTCACTATGCATTCAGATGGCTTTCTTTACAGAATGACTGGAAAATATATGTTGCATGCCTACAGGTGAATGTTTGTTCTCTGCAGAATTTGACATGGTGTCCCACTGCTTGTTGGTTCTATAGCTCGAGAAGACAGGTTTTCCATGAACGTTGCAGATACCGGTGTTTGTCCAGAAGAAAACTGTGGGCACACAGGCTGGATTAAAAACCAGTGGAGTTGTGTAATTACAGGAGGATATTTGCCCAAGAGGGAGAATATGTTTTCTTTGTTCATTAAGTCATTTCCAAGAAAAAATATATATATAAAGAAAAAGAAAGCAATGCGGCTACCAGAGCTAAGGTAGTAAGTCATGACAAATAATGCATCACTTTCTCCTGTTCAAGAGTGATCTTCCAGCTGTTTACAATTTTCCACAAGCTATTGCTAGTCTAAATTATTCTCTCAGTACTTTCTACAAATATTTTTTGGACAAGAGAGTGTCTCTCAAAAAAAGATTAGTCTTGAGTACTCAGAATACCTAGGGTTCACATCATTTGGTTCTGAATGGGCTCATAATGAGATGTCTGGAGTGAATGGTGATAGTTTAACATTTCAAAGTCATCCCCTACCCAGACTGTTCCCATAGATATTCTGGACAAGATATGCATGTAGCTCATCAAGGCTTTACCTTTATTTAGCCTGGATTGTTTTTTGAGAAAGAAATCATGGACCCATCACTCCCTGTCACTGTTCCATGCCTCTTCCAAACGTCACCATGTACAACACAGAGAAAATAAGTCGCAGCTGTGTAGAAAAGAAATCTCAAGAACACGTAGAGGAGCATGGTGCTGTTATGTTGGTGTCTCAGATGCTGAGTGCCCAAACCAGGAAGACATAAACAGATCTGATGTACATGAGACATTCAGTGTGTATTCATCTAGTCTTGCCTAATGCAGTCTGCCAGACTTTTTCTACAGTCACTGCAGAGAGAGAACATTCAGAGAGGGCATCATCCCATCTAGGGCATCTGAAGAGGGGCCTTCTGGAAGAGAAGCAAAGGAACAAAATTCGTCTGATCAGCTTAAGCTAGACACTTAGCTGAAGATAACTAGCTTCAAGGGATATTGAATCTGTCTGCAGGAGACGTCTTTACAACAGACAGAGCTGGACACAGAACTTAGTGCTTCTAGAGATGGAATGGCCAGCACTAGGGGCCTTCAAGGAATTAGAAACCTGGCTGGTTCTGGTTTGAGGCAGATAATCTCTGAAGATCCCTTCAAAATCCACACCTGAATTTCAGCAGATATCTGTAAACCATGTTCTGTTGGAGACATTTTAAAATCACTGTAGAAAAAGCCATGTGTTGTGTGTTTCTGGCTGTCTTTTAACACTAGAGAGGAGCTAGCCATAGCAAACAAAAGCTCACCAGAGAAAATTTTTTACAGGTCATAACTTCAGAAACGTTCAGAAGCAACCTAGAAAAGAAACAAGGCAATTAAGTTATCACATGGACAAACAGCAATGTAAGAGATTTACATGTGTCAAAGAAATCTCCTGCAATTATTTATCTAGCTTGAACAATGGTGTTGGAATCAATGGCAAAACCCCTTTGTGCTCCATCTGCAGCGTCAGTGGTGCCCACCACTGCTTGCTGGTTCAGCAGGGAAACGCGCAGGCGACATATCACATCCCAGATGTCAAGGTGCATCTGCATGAATTCCTAAAATGACATGTGTTCTTTAGCCCAGAGCTTGGCTCCAGGCTAAGAGCTAAATTTGATGTTCTCTGCGGCTAAAACTTCTTCAAAAATCGTTCTGGGTTAATTAGAGAAGGGAAATTTTGGCTGCACAGTCTGTAAAGGAAGATTGGCTTGGGAAATGGTATGAAAGTCGCGGTTTTTACAAGAGCAAAGAGAAAGAACAGGCTCATTTCTAAAAGCACTGCACCTAAGAACTTCAGAAAAGCACAGAACTTCACTGAAATATAATAAAAGGCACTGCCTGAAAGCAGAACATCTCCTTTGGCTCAGCACAGACTCTCCCAGAGGCACCACATCATTCCTGCTGCTCACAAAACAGCTTCTGCCTCCTTTTAATAGTTTTATTTTTAGATTTCTCTCATATTTAATTCTTTCTCTTTCCTTATGTAGGGTTCTTGGAAGGGCTGCAGTGTCAAACAATAATTACATCAGAGAAGATTTAGAATCCACAGTGTTAAAATGAGTCTTTGCTCTTGACAACTGAATGAACGTAGGAAGTGAGGGGATGAAGTTTTATCAAGGAGAGCACCCAGCTGGCAGTGTAACAGCATCTCTCTTGGGCTGTGGGCACCTGCCTGCAGGTGTCGGCAGTCTCAGCTTGGAGCACATCAGGACATGCCTAGGATTAACATGGTCTGAGATCTAGACGCACATTTACAGAGTGCCATCAGCACACACGTCTCTCCCCATGAACCTTGAGGAAGGATTAAAATACAGTTCTGCCACCCTCTTAAGACCCATGGAATACCTAAAGGTCACATGCTTATAGCTGTAGCTGCACCTCAGCTGAAAATTAAGCATTTCCCAGTGCCAGGGCACGCCACTGTCCCTACCATTTGTACAGCACAAGTGAGAGAAGAAAAGGACCTGTGCACTTCCCTGTGTTTCTGAAGATATAGGTACCTGCCCCAGAGACAGTTCCAATACCTTTATAAATTACCCCCTCTTCCCTCATATGTGCTATGTGTCTTCTGCCAATTAGAATATGTTAAAGCTACAACTCAGTTCAAGAATGATTCAAGGCTGAATTTGGGCATGCCGATATTGCCACTGCCAGGGCTTTAAAGGAAGCCCATGGAGAATGTCTCCAACTGGCTTGCATTTTCCAACAAATAATCAGAGAATGGTGAATCTGATCTTCCACTCACTGAGGAAATCAGCGATGAATGAGGCAGCTATGGGAGAAGAATCTGATGGAGCAACCAGGAAAAAAGTTTTCTCTCTAAAAGAGAGCACCAGCTACCTTGCACAGAACTTCAATTAGACTCCATATAGAAATACTGAGAGGTATCAGTGGGACTATCTGTCATGCAAAGTCTAAATTCAGGCTATGACGAAGAGTAGGTGTACAGAGTGAGCTCACACACAGTATGTACAAGAGCTTTCTAGGGATAATATGTTTATAGAGTATATATATTTTTCCCCATATGTGTTACCAGCTGGACTTCTTTGACGTCTTGGAAAACCAAGTTGCTGAAATCACCATTGACAAAATCTAGGCTTTTTCTAATTAGCCTTTGAAGGGAACTGTTGAAAGCCAAGTAGTCACCTGCTTCTGTGAGCTTACCACTGCCTGACAGGAGGGCACCTGGGCCATGTGCATTCATGTCTTCATTTGTTTCCTTTTATCTCATGTTAATAATACCAAAGAGATGGAAAAAAGGATCACAGAAAAGAAGAATGAGGTGGAAGTCAAACCTGCGGATTCTCTGCTCATCATTCCACAGCTTCAGCTCTGGCATTGGTCCTCTGCCCAGCATTTGAGAAGTCTCAGTTTGCTTTTCCTGCTTCTCCTCATGTCTGCCAGTTTGGCTCTTGTCCTTGCAGTCCTTGATCCTCCTGCTGACCAGAGATCTTTGAGGGGCCCAGGCCATGTCAAGGTGGTGCTGGCTGCCACAAGGGGGTACAGCACAAGATATCCTGAGCCCTGCGGATGACAGCTTCCTGGGAGCGTGGCGGGGAGGGGGGGGACTTGAAAATGTTTTTTTTTTTAAAAAAAAAGTTTTTCAAATTTCTTCAGTGTCTCTGCAACTAAAGGAGGTTTCTTGTTTTTTTGTTTGTTTGTTTGTTTGTTGGGGGGGGGGCGGTTGACACTGAGTTTTCAATAGAGCCACAGTGAAATGGTACTAAGCCTCTCTGAAATCATGTGGACTTCAAGAACTTATATCTTATAGCTTCCTTCAAAACTCCATATCATAAAAACCAGAAGAATAAACTCCAGCATATTTCACTCATTCATCTACTTTCTTTATTTTTCTTTTGTGTGTGTGTGTTTGTGATATTTTTTCTTTAAAGTAACATGTAGCCTTTCTTCTCAGATTTAGAGCCTGATTTTTAATAATTAGGCAAGACAAACCATGTCAGGATTTTTTATAATCTGTTTTAAATGGAGTTTTGAAAAGTAGACAATGAAATTATTAATATTTTGTTGCACAGCTGTGCTAAGACCTGGGGGAAAGAGTGAAGAGACACTAGTATTTGTTTGTTTGACTTTCAATTGCTATGACAAACAAATAACAGCTCTGGTCTTAGTCCGCAATTGAGCTAACTGGTAACACCTCAAACTGTATGTCCTAAAAACTCCTAATTAGCAGCTAAGCACAGGATAAATGAGGAAGCATTTTCTCCTTTGTACTCCAAAAGACCTGTGAATGTTTAGCTGACAGCTGAATTTAAGACCCCAAACCGTAGGTTAGTTCTCCTGTGTTCACACAGCACCTCCCACGACGGGACAGAGGTCTCTAATGACCACTTTAGAAAACTAGGACCCAATCTAAAAGCTATAGATAGCATTTTCCAGGAGACTTCTCCTGCCTCCAGCTCTAGGTCAGGGCCAATGGGGAGATGTCCGCTGCTGATTTCCCAGTTCAACTACAGAGAGTTCCCAAGGAGGTTCCCTCTCTGCACTTTTTCCTTTGCTACCCAAGCCCCTCAACACCACGAGATGGTGCTCAGAGCACCATGAGAAGAAGCAAAGGGGGTGGGAAAAAGAATGCAGAAGTCTTGGAAAGCTTGTTTCTGCAAAAAGGGGATCACTATGAGAGTGCTAAGAATTAAGTGCCCAGGCCAGCAGTTCACACATCCAAAGAGTGTGGTGGAAGAGGCTGGCACTGGAGGCCTTGAGGTGATAAACCCTTTACAACGTGGTGAGGAAGAACATTTGGAGTCCTCTAGCTTATGTCTGTAATACAGGCCTAGGATCAGAGGTCAGCACCTCTTGCCTGTTTGGTGCCCCCCTAAAATGAGGTCATGCACCTCAGCCCAGTCTTTGCTTAGCAAATCCCTGCAGCACAAGGCATTGCAGGACAGGCACCTTGTTGCTAGCGATCAGCATCTTTGCCACAGAAGGAGAAGATGGATAACTCAAAAAGGCAGCAGCTGTGTTTCACTCCCAGGTAGCATCTGTGACACCTAAGGCTGGCTGGTGAAAGCAGGAGGCAGTAAGAATAATGCTTAAAAATTCAGAAAGGACTGCCGGGTGCAGAAGCAGAAGACAAGACAGCAGCACAGCATTTTCCTGAAATGCAACATTAGTCCCTTTGCAGAGATGGATGAGGGAGAAGTTTTGCAGCAGCTGTCCCCACTGCACTGTTCTGTGATTATATTCATTCTCCTCTCTTTCCCTAAAGAGCTGACATGGGCAGAGATGTCTGGTCACCTCCTCCTGTCTGTCACTTGAGGGACAGACACACAGACACCACTCGGGCTGCCATCAGTGTCTAAATAGATGCGAGGTGTGAAGAACTGGTGTCACACCGCACAGATTCTTAGTAATAATCCGACCCCATCCCAGGGATGGGAACCCGTCAGTCCTGTACCCAGATGGATGGAAATGGACAGGACAAGTCTCACATGAGCAAAGGCTTTGTTGGAGGCAAGCACCTTCCATCCAGCTCTCTTCTGCAGCAGGTGAGCCGCAACTAGTGCCATAAGGCCAGCAAGCATTTAACAAAAGCCCTTCTTCAGGCACACTCTGCTCTGCTGTTTGCACGGCTGTGTGAAGCAGATTGCTGGCTCTCTTATTAGCTAAATAAACAAGCAGCAAAAGTTGAGGGAAATGGAAACACATACACAGCTTGTCTGCAAATAGAGACAAACGTCTCCATCGCATGGCTGCACCCAGCTGTCTGGCTGTTACCTGCTTAAATGGCTTTAATTTCACATTAAGGTCAAAGCAGTCGTAGCTTCTCCTCCAGGGTGGAAAACCTGGCTAATGAAATGCTCAGGTTTGCATTGAGCCCACGTCGATGCACCAGCCAAGCATTTCAAGGAGCTCAGTCTTTCCCTGGGACCAGTGTGGTCCCAGCCTGCATGCCAGGTTCAGGACCTGGCATTCACCAGCCAGACACCTCTCTGCCATTCCTGCTGAAATTATGGGATATCTCCAAGCTTCAGACAGGGCACCCTCTGTGCCAAATTCCACACTGCAAGAACCGTAAAGAGCCCTGCCTCTGCCCCAGCCCTGCTGGGGCTCTGCTTCTTCCACGGGCTGCCCTGCGCTGGGTCCGCTTTCAGCAAAAGTTATTTATTCAGCTTATACATCCCTCCCCTCTACCATTTACACAGCCCTTGCTTTCCTCTGGGAATATAGATGGGGTGAGTAAACTGTCTTTATATATAGTCTGAGGGGCTTGTCTTTAACTCTCATTTATTACTCTCCCATTTCTTTTTTTAACTTCTCCTTTCCAAAGATCAGAGTTCCTGACCAAGTTTTGATGCAGTCTGTGAGGGTGACAGACACTGTTTTACTATGATTGCTGGTGTGTAGGAAGCCATTCATCTTGGACTGCATCCTCCATGTTACTGAAGGCAAAATCGAAAAAAACCTTTGTCTTGCATGCCTCCAAAGTAACTGTTCCGAGGATAATTTAACGTATTGAGACATTGATTCACTAAACATCGCTGGCCTCCTTATATGTGGGCAGGCAAAGTCACCCATTATTGGTGATTTATTAGCTATAGGATCCTCTTTGATCTTCTCCAACGTCGTGCACTCAATATCCTCCTCCCATGAGGCAGCTGGGAGGACAGCCCTATCGAGACACATTATTATGACTTACGGTTCGTGTCCACGGGAGCGTCTCCACACAGGCACCACATCTCACTGGATTCAGGGGAATCTTACTGAGCCCTACAATATTTGCAAAAATAGAAGTTCCTCTTGGATTGAAAAATTATGATACCAGCACCTCTAAATTGCTTTTAGCGGCTTTCTGTGCTGCCTCCAGCTCAGAAGTGCTTAGTTTGCTGACAAAAATCATAGACTCATACACACTTGACATGGAAAAGCCCTGCTAGGTTCAGCTAGTCCATTTCTCTTACCAGGGAAGGAATATTCCCAGCAATCTGTTTTCCCTACTACTTTGTCTTGTCTATTTTTAAACATCCCATGTAGCAAAAATACATTTAGATTGTCAGGATTTCAGAGCCAAGTTAGCTGTGGAAGTACCAGCTGTAGCCTAACCTGCTTTGTCTGGTAGCAGCAGCTAAATTGCTCTCTGCTGCCTTTGAAGTCAATGGAAAAAGTCTTATTGGCTTCTCTGGGAGCATTCTCGGGCCTTTGGTATGGATGATTAGAGGAAATAGCTACGGAGCACTGATAAGCCATTCTTACACTACCACTTTCCAGGCCATAACTGCATTTTAATAGGCAAGAAATTGTCTCAGCGGCAGTCAGGGTGCAATAATAGCAAAACCATGTGGAGCACACTGCAGACTGGGTCTGCACAGAAGCGGCTTCTGCCATGACCATACAAAATTACATCCAGAAACCCAAAAAGGTTTGGTGGAGTATGGAATCCGAGGGCAACAGTCACAGGCAGCCCCTTTTGTGCCTCCTCTAACTACAAAACCTACGAGAGTTGGTCCAGCCTGTAGATAACTCCAGTGTGTTTTTCCTTTCCAGCAAACTTTAACATCATGAATGAGGGAACCCCAGCACATCTGAGCACCCCTCCACATATTCAGGCAGAAATGGCATGGGTATGGCATTGCGCTACTGTTTTAGACAAGCAAAGCAAAACAAGTCTGGCTGCAGCATCACAGAAGGTAGGAAGTTACCCTACAAATCCCAACACACCTTCTGATGGAGATGTGCTTTGAGATGGAGCAGTGGCAGCGACACAGAAGCCAGACACAGCCTTGGCAAAGCTCAGCCCTCCGCTTTCCCTTTTCATGTAAGTAACAATGGCAGGTAATGGGAACTGGGATTGGATTTAATTTAGGAGTTGTTGTGCTCTTCTGGGACAGCTTCCTCTGCCTCCACATTTCCTGTCTGGAAGTTCTCCCAGAAGGATGAATTAACCAATATATGACCTGTATGGGAAATGCACTTTATTGAAGCTATTTTTCTAGGGTGGAGCTGAACAGCTGTTTAACAGCGCATAGCTGCACTACATGAGAGACAGTAAAAACACACCAAATACACTGTGCTCAGGTAAAACTGGGCTGTGAGGAGGCAGAAGGTAATTATCTCACTGTAATTTTTACCTGTACACAGAGGGTAGCGTCTTTGTGCGTGCCAGCACAACAGCAAGCACAGGGGAAGGGGACCTCAGCTTTACCGCCCCCGTAGAACCTCCTTGTGCCATAAATGCAGAGGGACTAACACCAGCCCTGCAAGGAAAGCCCAAGCGCTAAAGCTGTGCAGGCTTAGCCTCCCATCCAAAACTTGCTCTGCTAATCACATCTCGCACTGCCACAGCAACAAGCACACAGCCCAGGTATCGCTATAGGGACGTGCCTGAGACCAAGCACAGTTCAATCTGCTTTTTTTTTGTATCAGGCTCCAGCAATCAATAACAGCAGTAAGTGTCACAGAAGCAGTGCCAGAGCTGCTTCACAGCAAGCCATGTCTGCAGGCATCGCAGGGCAGGTTACAGCTCTCTGGGTGTGTGCAAGGAGATATCTGCTCTCGGTGGAGCTCAGTCATCAGCACTCTGGGCAACATCCCCTGCCTCAGGGGGTGGGGGAGCATCTCTGGGTGGCAGCACGAGGGTGAGAGCTGGTGGCTCCCATAGCAGCACTCAGCGTTGCTTGCCCAGGAGCATCAGCAAGGACCCTGCTTTCCATTCATGTCTTGTCCTTTCTCCCTCGGTGAGTTAGCCGTGCAATTATATTATCACAAATTTACATCAGGGCTGGAGAGATGAGAATCTGAACAGAAGCTTTAAAAGCCATTTTTTTTTTTTTTCTTTAAAGCTTGACATAAAACACCAGCCAGATTTACCACGAGATTCCTGTGTGCCCATATGAGTTATACACACAGTTAGTGTCCCGTCATCATGAATTCTGCCAACGTGTGCTTTTTAACGGCACTGATCATAGGGAATTCATTTGGTCTTCATATAGCTGTCACCTGTATTACCAGAGCGATTTCATTCTAATTTAGCATTACTTAATGGTGAAGATAAAGTTAAGTGTTAGCCATGTGGTCTTTTCTTGGCTTCTCTCTCCCTCTGACACAGCAAGAGTGTGACTGCAGGGTGTTTTATGGCCAATAATTCAAAAGAGCAGGGAAAAGAAGGAGCAGCAAATATCAACTGCTTGTCAATCATCCACAGTCTTTCAGCTCAAATGGTTATACCTGGACCTCTGATCTTTTCTTCTGCTTCCTCTGATCCTCCTGTTTGTTTGGAGTTCTTTAGGTATTGCAACCATCAAAACCACATTTTTTTTTTTTTAAAAGGTTCAGGTCTAGGGAACCTGCTGTGGATACCCACAGTCACACAAAAGTGTGGTATACCTAATGGCTGCAGCACAGCAGCCAAATTACAGCCAGCCTGGCTGGGTGGCCATGATGGCGTGCGTACCCTCCCAGCAGGCTGAATGCATGAAAACGAGGTGTGGAAACAGAGTATTTTTATAGTTACTCTGCAACAAGTGAATTGTCTTCCCAGACCCCTGTGCCCCCCTCTTCTCGCTCAGCTCGGAAAGGTAATCATTTGGCATATATCACTAGCTTGTTTAAACTGGAGATGAAAAGCTATGAAAGTACAACTTAATTGAGCCCTGTATTGTGTTATTACAAATGCTGCCGACCTCACTTGCAGTCCATTATCAGAGGGTTCTGCTGAATACTTTAATTAAAGACAATAAGGCTAATAAAAAGGCAGCATTTTCCTGTCTCCAGCGCTGCTGGAGAGTTGGGTCTGATGAGATTATTTCCCACTAACGCTCTTCTGTTGTTGTTGTTTTAAAATCTTTTTCTCCCCATGGTTTGCAAATACTGTCTGAGCCTGAATAGTCCAGGATTCATTAAGAACAACAGAAAAAATCAGTTTTGTTTCCAAAATACTCACTAATACCTGATGAGCAGAGCCCCTATTCCAAATGATCCCTGGTGCCTTACCCCGGCTTCCACTGCCATTTGCTTTCAGACTCAGTTCCAGTAAAAGAAAAGGCTTGCTTGTGCAGAAATGGGTGCACACACAGCCAAGTGGAGGATGCTCCTGCACCTGGACCCATCTGCAGCCCTCTTGGTGCTGCTTGCCAGACGGCAGGATCTCACCCGCCCCATGCACACCTTGGTGTCTGCAGATTAGCTTAAACATGGGGAAAGGGGGTGCAAAATGGGAATCAGGTGCTCACTGCAGGCGTACATGAAGCCACTGGCAAAGAGGCTGGGCCCAACAACTCCTCACACACTGGCCACAAAGCAGTTAAAACTACTAACGATCCAGGCCATATTTGAACAAGAGACCTAACAGCAATTGGCATTGTGGTCCCGCTGTGAATCAGCCAAACCTTCCCATCCTACTGTGATTAAAACTCCTTCCTGGGCAAGGGAATAGGCAGGCAGACACTGAGCAACTGAACTTTGCCCTCGCAAGGAGGAGAGCAAAGCACTAACCACTGAGCAAGCCCCATTTGCCAAGACTTTTATAGGGAAGGAACTTTTACAATTAAATGCAGCAAAAGGTTTTTTCCACTGTGAGCCTCTGAACACAGGTTGAAAGAAGCAGAGTCGAACGTGGAAGCCAAGTTTAAAATAAGAATTTTGATCTGAAGGTTGTAGGCTCAAAGTAGCTAGAAACCCCATCAAGTGACTGAATGGGAACAGTGAGAGGCGGGCAAAGACCACAACTCCTCCCCGGGTAAAGGATGAAGCTGTAATGTGGAGCTGACTGACCTAGTTACATATTTCTTTTTCACCCTCCCTCCCTCTCACTGCTGCAGTTTCCAGGCTGAGATGTTACAAAGTGAATTGCAAATAAAGTTTCTGCCATCCAAGCTGAGCAAAGGGGAAATGGGGAGCTCTGTGGATATGGGCATCCCAAGCAGCACCATCCCAGTCCTATCTTTAGATGCATGAACACGTCATATACAAAGTGCCACTGAGACCCTTAATTCAGACAGAGCTGGGCATGGGGAGGACAGAACAGTGCCATTCCCTCCTGGAGTGCCTTGGCACAGCCAGCAGCCCTCTGGCAGCCTTCACCTTCACTCCCAGGTACGCACATTGTAGAGTGGCAGCAAGAACTTTCTAGCCACCATGAATCCCTGCTCCTCTCTGCACTTGAGAAGAGCATCCTTGAAATCCCAGTCCCCAGAACACATCAGGATTTCCCAACAGGTTGCAGAGCTCATTGGAATGTGGCACACAAGGCACAAGTTGGCCAAAAACCCGCTGTGCTCCCCTAGACATGGAAGATCCACCACGCTGCCAGGCAACATGTGGCTCTTTATCCCTTTTGTAGTCCAAATGGCCAAGGAAACACGTACACACAACCCCGGTGAG
Organism: Alectura lathami; assembly: GCA_013399715.1. NCBI lineage: Eukaryota > Metazoa > Chordata > Aves > Galliformes > Megapodiidae > Alectura > Alectura lathami. The sequence goes on along the minus strand of VXAV01000139.1, from coordinate 371,278 downwards.
TCTCTGGAGGCCAGGAGGTTTGAAGAAGCACCTAGTATCTGAATCCCTGTTCCACCTCAGATCTCCAAAGCATTCAACCATCACTGCGTTATGAAACTGACAACCTCAAACCATAATCCAGCCAGCTGAGATGAGGTGCAGGGGAAGCTTTGCTCTTGACAGCAATTAGATAAAGGAGCAGCTGCCAGGAGAGGCAAGAGAAAGTGCCAAGGGAAACATTTCCAAAAGATGAGCAAACCATTTGGGAAACACCATATTTTGGAAGAATCGATGGTAAATGTAGGAGCTTTAATGACTTGTGGGGAGTCTCCAGTCTATAACTTCTAATTAGAAATGAAGGGAAAAAGAACGCTGAAACCTCCTGAACTTTCCACCGTGAAAAACTGCTAACGCTTTTTTTGCTCAGGAGTATTTTTGAGATGTTCATCTCTCATCCTCAATGAAAAAATATTTTGACAGGGGGAGAATTGGGGGTGATTGTGAAGAGATTCACTGTCAGTCACAGCTACCCCTCTGGATGAAATGAGGGACCTCCAGAAAAGGAGCAGTGCTGAGGCAGATTCTAAGCAAATATAAAGCCAAGCAGAGTTTCTTTAGCAGGAGGTTGCTGTGACCCCATTTTTCAGCATCATTCACTCACTTGGAGCCCTTCTCCTCCCTTGTTAGCATTTTCAGAAGAGAGTAAAGGGAGAGGTTTGCATGTACATTGAGGGTTTATCTCACTGGACTAGCTGTGGTGATTCTGGTCATGAGGACAACCTGGTAGAGCATTTATTCCTTTGCATCAAATAAACATTGCTGTCCTGGACATACTTCTCCATGTCTCAGCAGTTATGAGGAGTCTATGCATCAAGATGACTTTCCAGACACAAAGCCCCAGTCCAATCCCTTCTCCTTTCCCCTGTATTTCTCAGCTGTGTTTCACAACCCAGAAGACTTACAGAAATGCCAGTACTTAGGCTCTCCAGAAGAGGCAGGTCTCCAGGATGAATCCCTGGGAAACTATGATCTTCAGTTTTGCACAAGCAAGGTACAGGAGCTCCAGGTTTCCTCATCCAGAAAAGCCTCTGTACATCCATCCGTGTTCACCTCCCCCATTCTAGACCATTATATCTGCAAAAGCAGCGGAAATATCCATCAGTGACACCCCCAGCACCAAGATTCAAGCCCACAAGCCCTTTTTAGAGGGGCACGTTCCTGCCTGGGCATCCAGGAGCACGCACATGGGGCAGCGCCCTATAGGGCAGAAGAGGCTGCCAGTGGAGCGTGTGTCCCAGTGCCTGGTTTGGCTTGCAAGGGACATAGTGAGACCGACAGCTGTACAGCTGGGGCCAGCACAATGGGCTGTCACACTCGTCAAGGGGGAGGGTAATTAGGGAGCACTTCTTCAAACACAGCTGCCTGTGCTATTCGAAAGCTGCCACGTGCTTGCTCTGAATAACGAACGCCGTGACCCATCAGCGCAGAAGCTTCTGGCGAAAACCCTGTTCCCTCACTGCTGCCCCAAATGAAAGCTCTAGAGTCAGCAATCATTTCAGAAGGGTCAGTGGTCCGCCACCAATGCCCAGCCTTCCCAGCCTACAATTTGCTCCACCAGCACCTTTAACAGAGAGAAAAGGGTGGGTCATTGTGCATGCATCCTCAGGAAGAGAGAAACCCATTACGTGTATTAATAACCTCAGCAGTCATCACTGTGTGAAACTGGGTGTTCATGAGAATGTGCTTTTTTGTAAGAGTAATGCAAATACAATGCTGAGCGAGTACAGGATTCAACAGGTGAACCGAGAGGTTTGGAGAAGGAAAACAGTATGACTCATAAGTTGAGATTTGAGAAAAATCTCAGGTTTGGGGGGAAGAAAAATAAAACAACATTCTCTCTGGGGCAGCTGTGAATAACTCATTAAATTTGGAAGAAGTTTTGTTTAAGCTTATTTAACCCTTTTATTTTCTTCTAAAAAATCAGGCCCTTTTTCTCACTTTAAGTGTAACAGGCTATGCCAAAATGGAAGATTAAGATCTATAGGTTTTCTCTCAGATAGTTCCATCTGGTCAACAAAAGACACGTCCCACCCTGAAATCCACACACCAACCCTCCTGACCTTTCTGAGCCCCCTCTCTGCATCTCTCCCCAGTGGCGCTCTCTGACTGCAATTCATGAGCAGTTTCCATCTTCCTGTAACTCCACTAACCAGCACACCTACAGTGCACTACATCTATTTCACTAATGTCTGCAGGCATCAGACCTTTATGTTCTCCTCACTCCCTTCTGTCCCGCTCAGCCCTTCCTGTTCCCCAGTCCCTCCCTTCTGCCTTTCTGCTCAAAAGTCCTTCTCATCCTTTCCCACACACACACAAACACATTCATGTTGCACCTTGTACATTTATGCAGCCTGACCAGATTCTTCAGTACCTTCTCATGTGTCCAAACTCAATGAATAATGAAAATGAGCTGCTGCTTAATAATTTCCACATCTTGTGGCACAAGGAGCCTGCTGGAGTGAGGAACAGGGAGGCAAGAGGCAGCACTCTCTCCTCAAGGCAGGCACATGCTTCACCACCCCTCCTGCCTCCCACCGACCCACCCTCAGCTCTCCAATGAAGACTCGTTTCACAAAAATTAATTACCCTGCTAACAGGTCCCATATGGTCTGTGGCAGGGAGGGAAGGCTTTAATTGCATCTGCACTAGAAATGCTGGGGAGCCCTGATTCCGCATCTCCCAGGGACCTGACACAGCACCCAGGAGGATGCGGGTGCTGTTAGAGCCATCATGGTGCCTGAACATCTGGTGCTCAGGATCAGAATATCCTCTCTGTCCTCCTCCCACCCCTCCATGCACACATCCACAGCTAGCAAAGGGTCTGCAGCTGGAGGAGGGCTGTAGTCCCCAGAGGAGAGCAAATCTTCTCTCTTACAGCTGACCAGCATTGCTAATGAACTGATTAACAATCATTAATAATCAGAAAGCCCTTCCACACCATTACTTATCTGAATGACACCTGAGAGACATTGTTCCTCATCTGGAGAGAGGAGGACAAAACCTATTCCCACCTGGCCTTCCTCTTCCCTCCACCTCAGCCTCAGCCCCCAGTTGTTGGCTTTTCCTCTCCCTTTCCAACCCCATTTTAATTTTCATTCCACAGCTGCCTCTGCAATTGCTAATTTCACAGCCATCAGGTGCCGCTGAGGTGGCAGGTAGTCAAAACTGTTTTGGGGCACAATACATCAGGCAGGAGACAAGGAGCAGGCAGGAATTTGTTTGACATGACATTGTTATGCAAGGATGGTCTTGGTAGCCAAGGTGTTTTGTGCAACTGGATTGCATTTTTTTGAGACAAATCCTTTTTTTCACGTGAGAAGAGCTGGAGGCAGGGGAAATCCTTTCATTCAGGATCGTGCTCAAGTGTGAGGGCAGATTATCTGTTGTAGTTCTTATACTTTTAATGTGGTTTGTGGCTTATGTGATCCAGCCTGTAATCGGTTCCACATCTCATACTGCTTTGAATTTGATCGAGCCACATCTGAATTCTGATATTCTGCTTTGCTGACTGCCTTGTGGTGAGCCATCTCCTACCAGCTATGGTTAACGTACTCGAAACAATACCAAAACCAGAAGAGACACCAGAGCTGATAATAGAACAGATATCAATGCTAGAGCAAGGGCCACTCACTATTGCGTGTAAAATCTTCAGGCAGAGGGGAGATTTCCAAGGACAGTGCAGTTTGGAGATATTTAACACAGGATGCCTTTGAAGGGCGCTTTCCAGTGTGTGGTACGCATGCACATGCACAGACAATTTGTTTTGTAAACTGCTTGCTCTTCCTTCATGGAGGATCCAGCTGTAGTGTCATGATTTGGTGCAGGAATAGCATTGCTTTCCCAGGGAGTATGGATTGTTCCAGGGTCTTCCGTAGAGGAGCGGTGTGAGCAGTGCTGTGCTGAGCAGCAGAGGAGCGTCCCACATCTTCCCCATAGCAGCATTCTTCATCTTCTTGCACAAACTGCTCTGCTCAAAGAGCTTCATTGTTGCCCATGTTTCCAAAGTGCTTTTGCTCCTGTGCAGACACTTCAAGCCGCATGGGAACTTGCTTTTCCCCTTATGCTAAGTAGGGTCTCGCCCCATGAGCAGCCTCTGGAGCTCTGAGTGCACAGCTCATGGCTCATGGCTGCGTCTCCCTTCCTCCTCGCTCCCCTCTGCTCTGGAGCTGCTACATGGAGCATGAAATGAGCACATGCTTGAGCTCCACATCACCAGTTTCTCCTGCAAGAGGCAGATAATCCACAAAGCACTAGGCAGAAGTGTGGCACAATGCATTCTCTGTCAACAGCTTCTAATCCCAGTGCCCTTCTTTCTCCACCATAGGCCTCCAGTGAGGTCCCACACACGCACCAGTCCTCTGGGAGAGCCCTGATCCAGACATCCCCTCTCATTCCCAAGAGCACCTACATTGCAACAACGTGCCTGGGTTGCATGCCAAGGAAGGGATGTGCAGCTGGTCCAGCTCTGCTCCAGTGTTTGCATAGAAGCCAATTCCCTTTTCAGGACCATCATTGTATCTTTTTAGGCCAGTGCCTAAAAATACCACCCAAGCTGAGGGAAAGTGGAGGGGGAGTGGGGAGGGGAAATAAAAGGGAATAAAGGAAACAGACATGGAGTCAAATCAGTGCTTGGGACATTTAAGCTAGAAAAGGTCAGGCTGCACTTTTAAAAGGCTCGTCCCCCTGCTTAGGTGCATGGTAATGGGAGATCCTGCCCTTCTCTGTTGTATGCATTTCAGTAGCAGCTCTGCCCTTTGGGTGAATCAAATTGATTTTGTCCAATCCCCTAGTTCAATTTCTGGGGCTGCTTGGCCAGGACTCCCTAATCTGCAAGCAGGATTTCATTGTGGCTTGGTGCTTCTGATCCTTCAATTTACAACTTGGCATTAAATTGGGCTCCAGTGATGCAGGGCTGCTTAGATTACGTGTCTGAAAGATCAGGCGAATGTAGCTCAAGCAGTGGGAAGGTAGAGGCATTCCTGGAGAAGTGGCGCTCCCTCCCTGAGCAAAAATAATCCTGTGACATCCTACCAGTGCCATCCAAATGCTGTGGGTTTGAGGGCAGGATGAAATCTTGTTCAAGAGGAAAAAATGAATTCTCATGGAAAGCTGGTTTGCAATTAAAGAAAATGATTCTTCTAAAACGCCTGTTCCTCACTCATACGCAGTGGAATTAACTGAGCAACTGAACTTGTTTCAGCCCCCAAGTCTGTTTTTCCATTTTGGAGGTCAGGAACTTCCGTGACAATATCCCACAGTTTTGTTTTCCATTCCTGAGGGAGAAGCAGACAATACAAAACCACCTAATTGTAGGAGCAGTGCTGGGAAGTGCAGATCTCAAATCCAGTAGCAGGCCAGTGTCTTGAGCCCAGGCTTATCGCTGCCAAGCACAGGGCTGCTGCAGCCATAACGTAGACATCAGCCAAAAATGCCTAACAAACTTCTCAGCCCAGAATACCTGTGATAGTATAAGGGCTGCACAGCAGCCTGCCAGAGCACCTTCTGCTGAATGAAATATGGGAGTGAGCTGTATGCTCCAAGGTTCACCAAGAAAACCCATGGAGATGCTTCAGAGCACAGAGTCAGCAGGACAGCACTGTAGGAAGCACAGGACTGCACAGCATGATCCTGCTGCCTTTCAGGAATGAGTCCTCAGCAGAGCTGACCTCCAGAGGGTGTCCAGGGATGTGCTGGAGGAGATCCAGGACAAAGCCCGGAAGTCATGCACCGGGCGAGCAGCAGGGACAATACAGCCGTGCTCCCCAGGGACCCCTGCCCCTTCCTGTGGCAGAGCCGCCCCGCTGCCAGCCGCCCCTCGCCCCGGAGCCTGACTCACTGCAAAGCAATGCCCAGGCAGCTCTCATTCCTGTGTCATTTCCTAGGCTCTGTAATGTTCAAAGGAAACACGTCTTTGGTGGTTAATGTTTTCCGGCACACCAGCAAGGATGGAAATAGCATTTTTTTTCCAAAGATTCTTTCTCTACTTTGTCATTAGATAAATAACCAGGGTGTGTTTCCTCATTCTTAACATGAAAGAGTGATGCATACCATTATGGCAGGAGTGCTCATTGAGGCAGAGACCTCAAGAATCTGGTACACAGCATGGATAAACCAGCCGCAGGGGCACTGCAAGTTCCTCTGGCTCTGTGCAAAGGGTGCAAGGAGCATGGGGCTCACCTACAACACCCAAAAATCGCAAATCCCCACTCCTGCACCTCGCTTCTCTGCCTGGCACTACTATCAAATCATCCCACTGGCCTCCTGGTGATCTAATGTACTCCCTTGTAAGACCCTTCTAAATCCTAAACAAAAATGTGCCCAGTTACAGTAATTACTGCATATTTGAGAAACAGCAATTGGCTATTTGGAGCACTCTAACGAATATCTCACAGAGAATTTCATGTTCTTTAATTACTATACAGTACCTGTCCCTTTGGTGGCACCTTCCAACCTGGATTTATGTGTTAATTTGCATCTATTCTTTTACATTACAGCATTTTAGAAAAGCAGAGAAATTACCAAAAAAAAAAAAAAAAAAAGCTGAGCAGTCCAGTGCTGCAGCTTCGCTTGTCCTGCAGCCCTCCAGCCCCCAGCCCAGCCCCGTCCCGCCATGTGCTCTCACCCTGCCCTGCACAGCCCCCATGACTCCCACCTTAAGGCTCAACTGCTCAAAAAAACAAAGCCAAGCAAATACGACTTTGCTGACCGATGTGGATCTGCAGGAACTAGGACAACACCTGCCTGGAGCTCATTTCCATGGACACAACAAGAGCCACGTCCGAATCCGGATGCGGGGCCGCTGTGCCAGCCGAGAGCCATAACCCCAGCTGTGCTCTCCAGCTCGTTGCCTGCCTTATTAGCTCTAAACAGCATCCTTATTTAACACACTTCAATTTAAAGTGGAATGGATATTTCTTACTTCAGAAAGTCTCACCTGCCTCTCAAACGGCTCTTGGCATGCTGCCTGTTCTCACTCGCATTTTGCCTTTAACAAGGCCAGCCTCACTCCTCTCGAATGGAAGAGAGCTGGCAGGGCTTGATTGAAAGTTTGGAGTCCTTCCCCCTCCCCATCCACTTAGATGCCACAAGAGCCCCCAGATCTATGTGTAGCCTTCTTGTTGCCAGGAAAGCAAAGCTTTTGCCAACACATCTCCCAGGTTCCTCATCACGGAAACTGAAAGCTACAACGTCTAATGGAAGCACCAACAAAGATTGGTGCAGGAAAGAAAGGGAGGAAGATGTGCATTGTTCATGGAGCTCGCCTGGCCCCCTGCTACTCCTGCCCCCATCTTTTCTTTCTTCACTGTTGTATCCTCAGAACATTGCAGCCCAAGGTAGAAATCATAGATATTTAAGACATCAATTTTTTTTCCTTCCCATCCCCAACCACACTCCTTCTGCAGGTAGCTTGAAATGCAGAGATCCAAGAGAAAAGAGCATCGCTCACCACTCCCACTTTCCTAACAAGACCTCATTACAGTGCAGGGAAAACTTGACCCTGCCAGAAGTGTCAAGCTGAGGCACTGCATTTATTCCCTGCACGGTCCCCTGCATCTATAACTTAGCAGGTGCTGCTGGGAGGTTATTCTTTCTCTCTTTGATTGTCATGGGGAGCAAGCTTTCTTTTTTTTCTTTTTTCTTTTTCTTTTTTTTTTTTTTTTTAACAAAGCTATTTTAAAACAGATGCTTAACTCTCTGTGCTATTTAAATGATGCATAGGAAAAAAAAAAAACACAGCAGAGCCACGGTTTAGCACAAAGTCTGGGTGAGCTGAAGCCTGTGTGCTCCTACCTGTGTACAGAGAGGTCTCAGCGAAAGGCATCCACAGGTGGCTGTTTTGAAGAAAACACCCCCATTTGGACCAGAAGAAGTTCATTCAGCTAGAAACAATTGCAAACCTGTAAGAGGCTTCTTCAGTTTGCTTAGCAGGTCAGTAAAAGTCCAGGCTCATCTCCAAACACTGTGAATTATGTCTCTGTGAGGTAAAGAGCAGGATGGAGGAAGGCTGCAGGCTGTCAGGTCCTGTGGGGCTGGTGGCCAGGCTGTGACCTGGTTGAGAGACCCTCCACAGCCACAGGAGGGAAGAATCAGAAATGCTCAACAGGCAGTATGAGCACAATGCTCAGTACCCAGAGAACAAATTTCTACCTCCATTCCCGAGGGAGGACCCACAAGAAAGCAGCAGCTCTGGGGGCTCCATTTGCATTTGCACTGTCATCTGGAGGCAAAAGGGTTTGCTGCACGCTTATTTATTATTTTGGTACACAGCAGATTATAAACCCAGTCTCTGAAGTTACAAAATCATATAGTCAGTGTTTATCTGTGGTGTTTGATTATTACAGAGTTGTTCATTTTCAGCAAATATGTTTTCTGATAATCAGCTGGCATTTGCTTTATAGACATCTGTGTTATTAAACATGCAGAGAGAGGGGATGTAGGGATCGTGATAGTAAATGGCCCTCGCTCAGTCTCTAAAGCATCACATGCATTTTCATGGCAGATCCACCGAGATGTGCCACCGCGGGTCAAGCCTCCACCCAGCCCAGAGAGAGGCTCCCAATTCTCCCTCTCCTCAGGCAGACAATACCATGCTTCCTCATAGGTAAAAGCATCCCACTCCTCCAGCTGCGTCGATGCTGCTGTCTGGCGCTGAATTAGCGTCCCCTCACTGTGAATGGAAATAATCTGCAGTTTAAATGGGATGAAGAGAAGTTTGCATCAAAGGCACCTTAACTCAGTCCAACACACCTTGGAGACTTCCCTGCCTGTGACTGTCAGGGGTAATAACCGTGGCTCTGATCAAACAAAAGGCCCTTCAGACCCACTTAGTCCCTGTAATCGGCAGGTTCACATCTCCTCTCCTGCTGTTGGGGAAGAAAGTATTTAAAGAGGTTGAGTCAGAGGGAGATTGGGCTGTGCAAGGTGAAAGACTTTTGGGTGTTGATATGATGCTGGCAGCCCTGGGCTTTCTCAATGCCCGAACACTTTGTCGTGCATGCTGGCAACTCCCTCCATTTTCCTTCTGACCTGGCAGGAGAGGAGGGTCAGCAGCAGTGGCGGCACTGATGGTGGCTAATTCACATGGAAGTGCAGGGCTGTCACAGCTGCCACTGGCACATCAAACGCCAGCTTTCTCATTTCCCAAACCTCTTCCACCCAAAGCCCACCATCTCTGACCACCCCCTCCTGCACACCCACACCCGTCAGCAGCTCTCCTCTCCTCATGGCCATGTCTTCCCACCTGCCCCATGCCCCACGGGAGAATTCTCCTCTGTGAGCTGCCCCCCACTTTGGAACACTTCCCCTGGGGGATGCAGAGGGGGGAAGAAGTGAGATGCTCTGGCATCGCTTTGCCAGCACTGTGCCGCAGCTCTGCTTCTCTGCCCCTGCTGTCCTTGCTGCTCCCCGCCCCGAGCTGCCAGCATTAAAAGGATTACTGAACAAAATGATGGGAGAGAAGGGATTATGGGGCATTATCAGCCTGATCCCTCTTAATTGATCACTGGTCGGACATGTGAAAGGATGGCTCCAGCACACCCCACGACAGAGACATGACACATGCAACTGGAGGCAGCTAAGAAAGGCTTTGGTAAATGCCAACACATGCTGACGCAACTTTCTTCCCCAAAAGGGCTCATTCAGCAAGCAGAACCTGAACATGGCTGCTGCTATCACCTTTGTAACAAAGTTTGCACTCCTCTTAGCATTCACCTTTTGTTCTTCCTTATGCTTGCTCCTTTTTGGGTGGTTTGCAGCATGGCCAGCTCTACAGAAAGCCCTGGGACAGGGGCTGGTTACACACAGCACCTTCCTCTCTCTGCAGGCTGGGACAGCTGGACCTTACCTGCGTGACAGAGGGACTCCCTCTTCAGCTAGGCTGGGGTCACTAATCAAAATGTATTTTTCTTAAAATTCTTATGGATTGAAGCAATCATCACAATAATCAGCAACCCTGCAAGGAGAGGAAGGAGGAGGCTTGCTGTTTCAGCTCTGCTCTCCAGAGGAAGAGTTAACAGATCTGTTTTGCTTTGTTTCCTGGCCTGAAAGGAAAGGCTGTTCGTATCCCTCACAAACCACTGTTTACTGGAACTGGCCAACTGTTGTTCTATTTTTTTCCAGTTCTCAGGGTTACATCCTGGTAAAACAGAACCATGGTCACAGCAGGCTTGAGATCAGCAGCTCCTGGCGGGACGTGGCTGAACATCATCTCTTTGCATCATACCTTTCCCACGCATTTTCCCTGATTTGCAGGACCGTGACCCAAGAGCCACAACCAGAACACATTATCAAGTATCATTTCGTGACCCTCAAAGTCTTCAGACAGAGAACTCAGACAAAGAATTTGCACCAGATCCAGTATACCCCCAGTCTGTCCAGGCTGTCTACTTCTCTTCTTTTTTTTTTTTTTTTTTTTTTTTTTTTTTTCCTTTCTATCCCAAACAAATCAGTAGCACCACCCAATCAATAAAACAAAGAAAGGCAAGGAAAGCTGCCACTAAACACCACTTGTTTAAAAAAGACCAGCTAAAACTATTTGCAGCTCTTCAACAAATTTCTGCCTGCTTAGTCGCCTGGTCACTGTGCTGAAAAATGACTGAGAAGGAGCAGGATGCAGAAATTGAGTGAGCAGCCAGCATCACCTTCCTCACTGCACAGGGCACTTGGGCTCTACTGCAGCTGCAATTTGTACAATATGTTTGTGCAAGCAATAAAGCAGGGACGTCCACAGCCCTTCTCTTGCTTCAGGAGTGGTGAAACCCCGGTGGGGGAGCCCCAGGACCATCTTTCTGCTTCCAGCTGAGATTTTTTCAAAGGGCATCCCTGCAGTCCCTGGGACAGGCAGGCGTCTCCAACACGTGAGCTCTGTTTCTGCCTGGGGGACAGATGCCCTTTGCTGCTCTGTGAAGAAGAGGTTAAGGAAGAGAAAGAGCTAGTGAGATTTCTGAAAAATACCAGCATGCTGGTTTTGACAAATGAATGAATTGGAGCCGATTTGGAATGCAGATGTATGTAAACAGGCATGAAATTATCCCATCCCTCCTGCATAATGTCGCCTTGCAGCCACAAAGGCTCTGAATGCTCCAGCAAAACCAGGCTGGTTAGATCCACTCAAATCAGGAAAAAGACACTGGAAAGACACTGGGCAAAATAGTGGGAGAAGGAGGGAAGGAGGCATCTCATCAGTAGGTTAAACACAGCCCCCTCTGGCAGCAGGACACCCAGACCTAGGGCTGGAGCTGCTGGTTCACAGGAGCCCACAAGCTGAACTGAGCATCCCGCTGAGTTTTTAAAGGACAAGTGTCACACAGGCAGGACACACCAGTAGGTTTCTCTGGGTGGGTGGTGATAAATAAAGGGAAAAAAATAGGTGAGGCATAACAGGAGGCAGCTGTGCAATGGAGGGGCATTACTGGGAACATCTCTGGCCCTCACATACACTCACAGTGGTACCTGGGGTCCAGTTGCCCTACATAGGAGTCAGAGGAGGAAAAGCAAAGGGAGTTTCAGCCCTTCTTCCCACCCATATTCCTTAAGAATCACAGAATCAACAAATTCCCTGAGGTGGAGCAGCTTGCAATCTCTGGGCCATGTCATGGGGTCTTCTCAGTCCCTCACCTCTTCACAAGGGGACAGGATGGCAAATGCCAGGTCACAGCCCTTTGCCCAATGTCACACCGTGAGTCCTGCAAAGAGAAACCCAGAGTCCTGACTCCTGCTTCCCTGTTCTAACCTCCATCGATGCCCTCCTTTGTTGCTGCCTTGGCAATTACTTTTGTGCCACTCCTTTCTCACCAGGACATAACAGAAATGGTCCAGCAGCAGCAGACTGTAGGCCAGCATTGGGAGAAAGCCCCCCAGGAAAGCCCTCTTCCCTGCAACTGCTTCCCTGGTTAGATGCAGTGGGGCCCAGTGGAGGTGAGCAGGCTCAAGGCTTTCTGCACATAAAGAGCCCCTTTTTAATATCAAGCACTCATCTTTTCTATTTACCTACTGCCAGCAGCGCCTGCCCAGATACAAGCCGTAAGCCCCGGCAGGGCTAATCTCCCCGTCCCCACACAGCACCTGCGAAGCCTCAATACCTCTTTTCATAACAGTCTGTATGAACAAATCTCCTTCATTAATCCCACACCTTCCCCCGGCCTTCTGCAAGCACCTCGGCATCAGCCAGCTTCCCCTGCTATGGCACTTCAGGCAGCATTTACAGATGAGAGAACCCTCTTGAATGCAGGACTTCCTGATTCAAACAGGTAGCACAAGGGACACATCAAAAATTAAGAGAAGAGACAATGTCCCATAGGCTTGGTGGGTCTTGTTGTATAGACATAGGCTCATCCAAGTGACTTGAAAAATCTCAGCTCTTGGAAGAAAGGAATAGAAATGAAACAGGGGAGTCCCAGACTGACAAAGATATCCCGCTCCCCTGCCCCTGGGTGGGAGCATTGGGATTCACCAGCCATCCTGCTGAGGATCTAAAAACCCTCCTGCAATAGCAACTAGAGCTGGAGGCTTCACAGAAAGGTAAACAAGCACCCGCACAAATAAATAAAGCATGGTAAATAAATGTCTTAATAATTAGCAGCGATACAGATGCAGCTGAGCAAACAGCCCTGGATCCGAAAAAAACAAACAAGCCCTCTGCTTCCTGCCCTAGCTCTAGTGATAATTGCTTGCATGCCTTCATCACACACGATCCCAAATCTCTTGGTAAATAGAGAGAGGGATGTTGTACAGAGTGAGGAGAGGAAGTGGTGTGGGTCTTTGTCCTGCAAAGATGTCCCAGAGCCCTGCTTTGACCCGGCACAATCACAGCCAGTGCCCCAGTGTGACTGCACGCTCGCACAGAGCATCCCTCCAGAGCTGCCCCACAGAGGAGGGTGGAAGTTCTCCACATGGATCCCAACACCATCTGAGGCCCAAGACCAAGCACGTTTGATTACATCAAACCAGCTCCAGAGAGCAAGTGAAAGCTTTTCATGGTGAAGACAGAGAGGTACAATTTGTAGAGCAAAAAATTAACCTTGCTATTTGCTACTGCTTTCTGGGAACCCCATTTTCATATTCCTAAAAGAAAACAAACAGAGAGGTGAGGAAATCTGGGCATGTTTTACTGGTCTGCTGAGCAGCAATGAGCCCCAGCATGGGGGTAGAGCTGCCAGGGAGCCCCATGAGAATGCCCTGGGCATCTGTGCTAGGTTGTGCCCATCTAGGACAAGGCCGGTATGTGCTCAGCTCAGCTCAGTTATTTCTTCCTCAGCTGTAAAAGAAATTAATCACATTATGACTGGGATCAATAAGGACAAGCTGAGATGGGACAAGAAAGTGAGTTGTACAAGAGCACAAGCAAAATTCTCTCTTTCCTGAGCTCCAAATGCAAAAAAAAAATAATAATAATTAAAAAAAAAAAAAACCTTCAAACCTTCCCTTTGAGTCCTAAGTTCTTCTAGCCTTCTTTTATTTCCTCCAGACTCAAGGATATATTTCTAACCTCACAAATAAAATCCTCCTTTTGTAACATCCATTAATTGGCTTTCAGGAAGCTGGGCCGCCAGATATGCCCCTAATCCCATTCACACTTCCAGTCCCATGTTCAGAGCTAGACTGCCCGGCACTTCTCTCTGCAAGAGACTTGTAAGGGGAATTAGCTGTTTCCTTTGGCCGCTGCATCTGGCTGGCTTGACATATTCTTAAATATGGGAAAAAAAAAATAAACGAAAAAGGCAGTTGGCAGAACAGGTTTGTTGGGGAGACACCGATGTGAATTTGATCTCTCTAAATGGTGCATTGCTCCATTATCAAGACACACAAAGCAATGTCAATCACCTTGTCCTAGCACAAAAGCTAAAAGCTTGCCAAAAGGTTGGCAGCAATAAGCACACCGGTGTAGGTGGTGGGTTGTTATGAGAGTGAGTGCCAGTTTGATCAGAGCTGCTTAGATTATGAGGGTGTTAAAGTGTGTTTGTCATGATTTTAAGCACTAAACCTTGGAAGTGGTATATAAAGGCTGACATGAAAGAGTCTGAACAACACATCCACACATGATTCACATGATTATATTCAAAGGTCTGGGGAGCCAAACGCAGATCGCAGAACTGAATTCCCAGTTGCCCTTGGAAAACCTGAACTCAAGCACCTCCCAGTGTAGGGGCATTTATTAAGCAGGTACCAGCTGTGATGTGCTTTTTCAAGACCTCCAGAGACTGCTTGCACATGCAGGACCTCTCCAAGGACCAGTGGATGGAGGGAGGACTGAGAGGCACTAATTCTCCTGCCTTAGCATTAGACACTGGAGCCAGTAGACCGATCTTCCTCTCCTCCACAGAGTGGGGAAACCAGTTCCTCCAGGAGGTAATCCAGGCAGGGGGTAAATTTGGGTGCTCTAAACCTGCCCCTGATACTTGTATCCCAATCTGCACATGCCAACAACTATCAGAATGAAATAGGTGTTAAGGTGAACTAGTGCCTCCAACAAAACCAAGCCTGTTCACCAGTCCAAACACATCTTAGTATCCTCTCCAGAAAGAAAAAGAAAAAAAAAAAAAAAAAAACACCACAGCATTTATTAAATTATTCTGACTTTTTCTTATTACTGTCTCTCCTGGTTCAGACTAAAGCATTAAAAAGCCACGAGGCGCATTGATCTTGTGCTATTTTCCATTTAATATTGAAGCACTTGAAGCTCATGGGAAAGGTCATTCTGATCACATCTCTACCTGAGCAGATTTGCGCAAATGAACATCCAGACACTCCAGTCTCCTGCCCGCCACACACAGCTATTCCCCTTGGGTCAAATACTGCCAGGCCACATTGAGCCTCCTGTTGGCGTTCACTGAAAGACGCAAAACGTCCTTTAAAAGGAGACAAAGCCAGCATAGAGCAGAGTCAAGGGGAACTCCAGCTGGACTGTTATCTTGGAAACTGCCATAAGCTGTAGAGGTGAACTCCAAATGAAAGATCACACAACAGGGATCTGGAGGTAAGCAGATGGCTTTTAAAACTGGGAGTCTCGCACCAGCTACAAGCAAGTAATTACCAGCAAATCACAGCTGTGCTGGACCACATGAGCAGGTGAAAATGTGACTATGCTAGGGTGTGATCTCACTGCCAGCATCCTCTGACATTCCTCCTCTTCCCTAGCTGGCCCAAATGCTAGCAGATGTAAAGGGTTATTTGCTTCAGAGAGATCAGAGCAATTTCTCCTTAGGAGGCCTTTAAAAACAAGGGTGGGAAGGAAGTTAACAAGATGCTCTGAAGTGGTGGATGAGTGTAGCTATCATTCCAAGAGGTGAGGAATGCATCCAGACAAATGCAGAGCTTTCCAAAGAGAATGCCAAAAACTCGCATGGCATAAGCTGGGGCTAGGAGGGAGGTTTCTTCACTGCCTGCTGACCAATCAGTCTGCTCTTGAATGCATGAAGACACCCTGTCCATAAATTTTGTATTTCCCCCATCATGAGTTACTGGCTACAAACCCCAGCTGGGAGGGAGCAGCTAAAGTCAAGTGTCTGATCCAGAGTGATGGGCTAGGCTACGAAAGTCAGCCTGACTTCAGCAGTCAGTCTGCTCCACGTGCTTGGCTTCATTTCCAGCTGCTTTGCCCAATATGCCTAAAGAGCGTAGATGAACTGACAGAGACTCAGGAGAGACTGTGCCTTTGGTTTTGTGCACCTCAAGAAATGAGAAAAACAGAAGGATGATCCTGAAACATCTCCTCCAGCCTTTGCAAGTCACTGTCAAGTTTTTTTACCTGCTATCTTCGGATGTATCAGTGGGAAGTTCTGGGACAACAAGCTGGTTCCTGCCTGCGCTGAAGCCTGGGAGCCACTGGCGGGTCGCTTCTTGGCAGCTGGGAGAGGCGCTGAGCCCTGTGTGCTGATCCACCTGTGAATCTCCCAAACTCTTTCACCTGGTCTGACAGAAAGGAATGATTAAGGGTGCCATCCAAGCAAGGCAAATCAGACTCCATATCCCCCCAGCCACCCGCCATTTTCCCTTATCTTTCCAACAACACTGAGAAGGTTTCCTGGAAGAGACCATCTGATGCTATCAGACAGAGGAGAGAAAACCCATCTTGCCAACGAGGGTGAAGCCACTCTTCCTCCCTTCACCTCATCTCTCCCCACTCCTCACCCCACTGTGCTTCTTTTTCAGGAACACCAGCAAATTCTATCAAATCTGGGCAAAGGCAGAGAGCTTTTCTGGAGCCGGTGGGCTGGGGGTGTCAGAGCCCCACTTTCCCATTCCCGGCTGGTTGGATCGACCGGCCAACACTCCTGGCTGGGCTGAGGCATGTGGAGTGATGCTTCTCCAGGGTGCTGCTCCTGGTGGAGTGTGTAGCAGGAGCTAAGAGCTGCATACAGATAGCTCTTCCCTCCACCCTTCCTTTCAGCAGTCTGAAGAGGGTGAAGAAAATGGCACTTGGATTAAATAAACTAACAACCATCATGCAGGGCTTTTTGCAGTAAGTGAGCCGAGTGTCCTGTAACATTAAATAAATGCAAGATTAACCTTCAAGGCTCCCACACTAAATTATTTATCTTGAGAGGCAAAGAGGTCAAGATTGAAACAAAGGGTAAATATTTGAGGAAGGCGCTGGCGCTGCCTGCCCAGCTGTTTGCTGAGCGTGCCGGCAATGCCCGCACTTCCCACCTGCTCTTTCCACCCATGCTCCCCAGCCCATACGCATCCCAGGATCCATCTGCAGGATGAGGGGAGCCCTCGCACCGCTGGCTGTGGTACCCCAACTGGCAAAAGCCACCAGGTCAGGGGAGAGCCCCCATGATGTGACAGGGAACGATACCTGCTGTGATTTCACCGAGCATCCAATGCTCAGTAATTAGCAGTTGCATCTGCCTTCAGTAATGGAGTATTATTAACCACATGATTTACATACAACTATTTATGTAGCCACTGTAGGCAGGGAATTACCTGATAACGGAATACCCTGCTGTTCAGGCTAAGTGACAGACTCAGAAATATTAGTCTGCTTAATCAAAGCATTAACAACATGGAATAGACGAAAATATTTTGCCATTCCCTAGCTGATCTCCCCCATTAAGATCCTCAAGCGTTCTTCTGTCAAAGATATGCCAATTATTTTCCTTTCAATAAAAAATTAAAATTTAGCCACTACAGGGAAAGCATATGACATCTGTTTAACAGTGAATAGCAACGTTACAGTGCATTCTAAGGTGAGAAATGCAAAAGAGAGCTACAGCCAGGACTGATGTAATTAGTCAGGACGCACAACGCCTTAAATTACCAGCTCTGTTCTTCCCAGAAGCACCAGGCTTCAGAAGGAGAAAAGAGCAGGATCTCAGTGGTAACTCACCAGAAAATAAATCCTGTAACACTTTTTTCCTCTAGAAGGAGCATCATTAACTCACTAATGCGTACCTTTACTTGTAGCACCCATTTCCTCACTCACCTTCCTGTCCCAGCATGAAACACATACAAACTAGCACGGGCGCAATGGACTTCAGTAGGCAATTGCATGCTGTGGAAAATAAATAAATAAATAAATAAAGGAAAGGAGAAAATAGGTCTAACTACCAAATTAAAACATGTCAGCTATGTTTGAATACTAAAAGGCTGACGGCATCATATTTCAAGTGTCTGAAGGAGAGAGGAAGGTGAGGTGCCCTCTGCCCTGGGCTGCTGCCCAGTGGGATATACACAATTTCTCAGGCAGCTGCGTGGCCCGTCCCATTTTTGTACAAGGCATTAAACCTCTCAGGAGGTGCAAGGTCAAGAAGGGATTTTCTCTGAATGAAGGGAATCACTGGAAGGGGCTTTTGCACTCCCTCACAGTAAGGTGTGCGCTTTGAGCTTTCGGATCATCTGCATACCTCCATGTGGCAAATCCTTGCTGTTTCAGAGATCAAAGATGCTGACACTGCTCCTGATCTTATGGTGTCTCCAAGGAGCACTTAAGCTGGTGGGGTTGGCCTTGGACAGGGGGAGGGGATGGTTCTGCAGCGCCCTTCCCAGCAAAAGCCCCATATGGGATCTCCTAATTTCTCCTTTCTTCTTGTACCAAATCCCCCCCACCTCACTGCTTTCCCAAAGATCCCATCACTGCCAGCACCCCAGTGAGCCACCGAAGCAGAGCCAGGAGCCCTGCAGGTCACCCCAAAGAGACAACATCTGTGGGCTGGAAGTCAGATGCTGGGACAGAAGAGCCCCTCACCAGCTGATGAAGGCTTTGTCTCTGCTGCCAGAGAGCAAGTGTGTTAGCACAGGGTAGGTGGGGTGGGAAAGCTGTGAAACTCAACTACAACTGAGATTCTTTTCTTTCTACCAATTAGGAGCACAGCTATAGGTAAAGAAGCCATAGCAACAACAACTTGACCTGCCCTGCTCCAGAGACCTAGCTGGAGCCTATTCTAGCTTTAATGCAGTCTCTTAACGCCTACTGCTGTTAATGGTTCCTGCATAATAAGGGGGATTACAGATCTATTACCGATCTGTCACCTCTTGAAGAATATGCCATTAATCATGATCGTTTATTTGCAAATTGGTTTATAATTTTGAAAATCTTTTGCAAATTACTTTAAATGGAAGAGGGTGGGGGGCAAGGGACTTTCAAAGCAGACTTCCGTGCTATTTTCTTCCTTGGCTTAGTGCCCCTTTTTGAGCCAAATCACTGCTTGTGCATGCCTGCATACGTGAGTGTATATATATAGTTATGTATGGGAATAAACTGGATGAGCACAATGAGACATGCATGGCTCACCCCTTCAGATGCTAGCTTTCTCCTAGAGATTCCCAGCTGCTCTCCCCATTCCCAGCCTTTTGCATCCTCCTGAAACGTCACCCCTGTGCCTGGCTCCATCCCCCCTCAGGTGTAAGGTGCGCAGCCACCCCGTTCCCCACCCTGCAGATTAAGGCGGCTTTGCCTGGATTACAGCTGCCAATCAAGTTCAAGTGCATTTTTAATAGTTTAATGCTTGGCACAAGGTTTCAAATAAAATCATCAAGTGCAGTCGATTAAACTCATTAAGTCCTTACGGACTTGTCTGTGTACTGTGCTGTTATCAGATTCGGAGACATGAGAATTAATTAGGCCACTGTTATCCTTTGTCTGGATTAGCGTGCCAAGCTCAGTGCCTGGGTGTTTTCCTGTGGAAACACGAGGCCCATAATCTCCTTACCAGTCCAACCAGGCAGGCAGAGGCCTAAGAGATTTCTTCAACATTCCTCAAAGATCAAACAACAAGAAACACGCTGTTCTTTGAGATTTTTTCCTCCTCTGGATTTCTTTCTTTCTCTCTCTGTTTTTTTTTTTTTTTTTTCCCTTACTTTCTTTCTCCTCAGCTCATGAATAAAAGGCAGCTCAGAGGAAGGGCAGGCAGGTAATCACGGCTGCAGGAGCCAGTGGGTTCCTGGCTCCAGAGCTGGAAATGCTCCTCATGTTGACCACCCCACCAGGACATACTGGGGCTGTCCTGCGCTCTCCTGCTGTCCAGGGCCTTTCCTTCTCCATGCGACCCCTTGCACCCAACTGTACTAGTATGTGTAATATTCTGGTTCCTACGCATGGGTCAGCCACAACAGGGACAGGTCTCGGGAGATGCACAGCAGGTGATGGCACACAGGTGTCCACATGCAATGGACAAGGGCTGTTGCCTCATCAGATCTTTGCCAGTGAAGCTGGTTGGTCCTTGACCAAAACATTGCTTTGCAGAGTAATGCGGCTGCGGAAGGGACTTGTAAAGGCACAATGCCAAAGTGAGCTTTATCCAACAGGCTTTTTTGGTGGACACAAATCCTTTCCGATGGGCCAGCTACTGGCAAACATGCTGCAGCAAATTTATGAGAACATAACCATGCTGTAAAGAGATGAACTTAAGGGACAAAGAAAAGTAATCCATATTAAGGCTGGCAAGGGCTTTGCGCCTGCTAACAGTCCTGCTGAATTGCATTTGAGGGGAGCTGAACTACAGCAAATTCTGGAGTAAATCACTTGGGCCTGCCAGTACTTTCTCCAGTTTATTACAGAAATTTACTCACAAGGGTCAGCGACCCCTCAGTCAATGACTCCCCCAGGTGACGTCCTGAGCCGCGTTCAGCTACGAGCATTTGCTCTCATTCCCTCTGATCTTCTCTTTCTCTCCTCCTCCTCTTCCACTTCCCTGTTTCATTTGCCACTCCACTGAATCCCTTCTTTTTTCTCTCTATTGTCAAATCACAGGAGCAGGGTACGATGTGACAAGACAGTGTTGGAGGAACAATAAGAGATGCAGACATGAAGGAGCAACAGAGAGGCAAAAGGGCTGAGAAGGGAAGCCAAGAAGCCTGAACATGATGGAAGGGAAAGGGAGGTGTGAAGAGCTGCAGGGAAGGCAGAAAGGCAGCCATGCTCTGAGGAAAGATGAAGGATTTTCATACCTGCTTCCCTGTACAGATAATGTGAAGACAGGGGTGATGGCGAGAGCAAAGCTGCAGCCTCCAAGATGCAGATGCCCTCCAGAATCATGTTAGCTACAAAGGTGAGGAGGAAGATGAAGGGGCAGAGCACCGATGCAGGAGAGAAAGGCAAAGCAGAAGGTCTGATGGCATTGCGTGGGAGAAAATTAGGCCTGCTGGCTCAGCCTTCTTGTAAATGGAGAGAAGTACAGCCCAGCCAGAGGCAGTCATCCAGATGTGTCAGCTGATTCCTGCTCTCCACCACTTCCCGCTCCTTTCTTGCATTTCCTGAGCCCAGAACATCTGCACTTAGATAAAGTGAATCTCATCAAAATCTTGTCCCATTGTAGCCAAACTGATGCAATGTCAGAGTTCTGCTCTCCAGTAAGTTCCCCAGGCCTGGTATGAAACCAACCCTCAACATTTCCCCAACAGAAACTCAAGAAATTCTTCAGGAAACACTTAACTACCCTGGAACAACAACTGCTAAAATTTTAAAGGTATCCCAATCCACAGTGTGATTTCTGCCACTGGCCCATCCCTGCCAGATCCCTTCTGCTTCTGCCCAGACACCTTTCTGAAGCAGCCTTCAGCATTGCTTGTGGTCAGCGCAGTTTTCCACAAATTATTAATCACATGAAGAAATATACAGAACGAGTTCTCCTTTCAGTGTCTCTTTCTCACTCACCTTTTTCTTTCTTCTCCCTGCCACCACACATAAGGAATTGAAGGATATCTCTTTAAAGCCCCTGTGCCTGCTACCCTTGTAAATCAGATAAATAACTCAAGGATCCTTATCCTAGGAAAATTGAGATAATTGCGCCAAACTGAAGTGCCTCTTTTTTTTTTTTTTTTTTTTTTTTTTTTCTTTTCCTTCTTCTCTTTTCAGCTGGAGTCTCTTGTAGTAACAGGTGCACTGACTGCTAATTCCTGCACAGGAGTTATTCCCTTTCTCAGAAGGGATGGCCCTCGATAGCTGGTCCCAGTCAAGCTCGTGAAGGGATTTTTAATCACGGTACAGGGCCAGTTAGGAAATTTTTCATAGCCCCATCCAAGTCTCTTTTGGAAGAGGTCATCCTTGCCAGTGCGTCTCTGATACCCATGTGTTCAGGAGGTGTCTGCTACAGTGTGAACAGAGAGTTGTGTCTGTGAGAGGTAACACAGGACATGTTCTTGTGCCTCCTTCTACGATGTGCCTGGTGCTGTACAAAACCCCGAGGAAGACATACTCAGATCTATAAAGGATAAAGGACAACTGTGAGTGCTGTGTCTGGACTGTGGCATGCTGCATCTCACAGCTAGGGAAAACAGGAAGAAAAAGTACATTGGGAAGGTGGAGATGAACAGGTTTTGGGTAAAGAGAGATTGGGCATCAAGAAAACAGCAGGAAGTGAACACAGTCATCAAGTCAAGTCAAGAAGGCCCTGAGTGATTTGATTTAAGCTGGTCTGCTCCAAGAAGGTCCTTACTCTCTTCCAACACATACTTTCCTGGGATCCCATGGCAGGACAGAGGAACACTAACCCCATACGTGAGGTGGAATAGACCACAGAACCAGCCCAAGTTTCTCATTGTCATTACCATGTGCATGTCCCTGACCTAGGAATGTGAACGTGCCTCCCACCAGCTGCTAAGAGCAGAGCCAGCTACATCAAGTTATTTACCCTGCCTCCCACCATAGTGGCCAAAGCCACCAGAAAAGAAGGGGACAGGGCAGTGGGCTAGGAGAAAAACAGAGCAGAGCGGGAGCAGGTGAGGAGATAAAGGGGTAGGCAGGGATCCTGTTGCGCTCCTACTAGGGCGAGGAGAAAACTTGACAAAACAGAAGTCCACAGCATTTTGCTTTTGGCACTCAACAGCCAAACACACAACAAAATTGGGACTGTCAGAGAGATGGAAGATAAATTACGGTGCAATCCAAAGGGGATGATTGCTTCCTTCAGAGATTTCCAAGCAGCACCAGGGTCCCAGGGAAGCCAGCGAAGAGGATTTTTAGGTGACTTTGCTTAAGGCAGGGAGCATAAGCACAGAAAGTGCTCAGATAGAAGGAATGACTCTGAAAACCAGAGAGGTAGCAAGCAGTGGAGAGTGATGTGATGGTGCTCATAATGACAAGCTTCCAAGTGCAGATTAGTCCTTCAAACCCAGCCAAGCTCATCTAAAACATACATTGGCTGGAAGAGAGCAGAGCAGACTGGCTCCAGGCCCCATGGGATGATCACTGAGCTTGGGTGGGCAGTCTCGAGGCTGCAGGTGGGCTGAGAGAGAGGACAACAGCTGTTTCTGCTCCTCCCTGGTCTTCCGTGCCAGACCACCTTGTCCCCAGCAGAGCCGCAGCTCCCTGCAAACTCATCAGAACCCATTCTTCTGAAAATGCTCTCACACACGCCAAAAATAACCTGAGAGCCTGGGCAGGGCTGAAAGAAGATGAATGCAGCGGCTGAACAAAGCAGTTCAGAGCTGCAGCTCCAGACAAGAGCTTGGACAGCATGTCTCTACCCATTCCAGCTTTGGGGAGGGAGGAAACAGAGCTGGGAAACTGCTTCCCAGAAAGTCCAGTGATGGAGAATGGATGGAAGGAAATCTCCTGAATTAACTCTCTCTGAGTGCAGCCACAATGTTCTCACTTTCCACTGCCAAATCACCAGAAGCAGCTGCCATGGGGTACCATGTCATGTACTCAGGACGCATGCAGTAGAAGTTCACTCCTCTGGTTGCTCCATGCTGTTCATGTAGATCCAACCTGAGCTTGCAAATAACACCTTAAATGCAGAAAAGGGAAGTTGGCTTCCCTCGGATCCCCTCAACCCTTGCAATAGCTCTGCAAAGAGGCTGAGTACAGGATTCTGTGCCCACACGACAGGATGTTCCTGTCCAGCCTGTGCACCACAGGAGTCCCCCTTGGCATCAGCAGCCTCCACATGGTATTTCCACTCCTCTCAGGAAGAACCGGCTTGACGGTGTTTTGACTCCCTTCTCAGAGACTCCCACACGGCACTTTATAATCCAACTTTGCTCTCAAATACATATCCTGGGCTGCATCCCAGAGATGTGTGTTAGGCATGAAGTGCTGTCAGTCAGCCCCAGTCACAACACTTCAGGGCTTAGGAGAAGTCTGATGGATCGGAGTGAGGGGGGAGGGTATGCGGGAAGGAGGAGAAAACGCTGAACAGCAAAAAATGAAAGAAGAAAGACAAATCAAGCAGGAACTATGGCATGCAGCAAGGATGCTTTTCATCTGTGACACAGTAGTGGTGTCAGGCACTGAAAAGGACAAGGATGTTCACATAGAGCCAGGCAGGGAGGAGGGCGGAAAAAGCTACTCTGACACCTGGCGTCTCTCATCCGCCTCGTTCTCCAAGTATCTCTGGGCAGCAGGGACTGAGACTCACCACCACGTCAGCAGCACAGAAATTAATGTTAAGTGGGCCGTAGGGACAAAGATACCAGATAAAGCGTGTGCCTGGCTAGATGCCACTTCTTGAGTTGGCTTGGATATCTGCAGCCCTCAGCCAAGAACAACCAAATGGCCACAGCACCAGGACTTGCCGTGCCATGTTCATGGGGTGCAGGGAAGGATCACTGCAGGAATGACCTGGGGCAGTTCTCCTGCCACAACCCAGATGTTTTCTTGCATGAGAAGATATCTGCGATCCTGATTGTCAAGAAAGGCAAAGCTGGTCAAGACAGGAACTACTGTGGAAGCAACCAACTGTGCTCAAGTGAAGACAAAGGGGAAGCAGAGATTCAGAAGAGGTGACTAAGAAAAGGCACTGCAGTGGTGAGAGAGGATCCTCCCAGTTTTGGAGAATGAAGGAAATGGAGCAAAGACCTCGAACACTGCACAGAAGTTTGAGATTAGTCAAGTATGATTACATTATGAATTTCAGTCTCTTCCACCATGCATGAAATGAGTAAATATTTGTTGGGCTGAAGAGAGGGGCAGGGGGAGAGGTGACACACAGCTTAATTGAGATAAGTATTCACTGCAGCTTGAACAGGAACCCACATCTTCTCCACTCCCAGGTGAGTTCCTGAGCACCTATGCTGGAAGTCCTACTTCTCACTCTCTCTCTGCAGTCCAGGGATTAAATAATATTTACTTATTCCTCACAAGGTGGAAAAGCTTAAATGGCAAAGACTGTGTGGAATCCCCTGCCACCTGAAACCCAGAATGTTCTGACAATCAGAAGGGTTTTTGAGGTGGGAGGCATTGGTTCAAGTCTATTTCAAAAGAACCTCTGAGTCGTATCAGTCCCTTTTCTACCAGAAGGTACCATCACCTCCCTGCCTCAGACAGGGGATGTGGGGGCACATCCAGGAATGGTTTCAAACTCTTCATCGCCAAGCATGAAGAGAAAGCCAGCTGAGGAAGCAAAGAGAGGACCCATATCCTTTAAACCTTGGGATCCTTGCTCTCAGTCACCTGCCTTCACAGGGGAACAGAGCTCATGAGTCAGACCACAAGGCCACGGAGCTATG
The DNA here is from genome assembly GCA_013399715.1 of Alectura lathami. Lineage (NCBI taxonomy): Eukaryota > Metazoa > Chordata > Aves > Galliformes > Megapodiidae > Alectura > Alectura lathami. The sequence goes on along the minus strand of VXAV01000139.1, from coordinate 346,351 downwards.
GTGAGGAGCCACCAGTCCTGCAAGTCACTCTTGTGATCTAGTCATTAGGAAGAAGATATGTCCAAAGAGAGGAGGATACAGCGAGACCTTCACTGGCTCATCTCCATCAAAAAAGGCTTCTAGAAAGCGCTGCAAAACATCTCTACAAACACAAGAGGAGACCAAGACGAAGGAAAGACCCCAGGCACTCCCCCATCCTGCCCTCAGCCTGCAAAGATATTGGTCCGACAGCACATGCTTGCAAGCCCCGTCCCAGCTCTGGCTGGGTTAATGTGACAATCCATTTCTGACAGCGTGTCAATACAAAGCAATTTAGGAGTGCATGAAAAATCGACCTGAGGTAACCGGCAATTTCTCCGCTCTGCTGGTTAGACGGAAGTAGGGACCAATGAGGCCAGCAGCTCTGAGTGTGCTCACCACGGTTTGCTGGTGTGTGCTGTCACGTTAGCATCTCTCACCAGGAGCAGGGATGGAGCACAGCAGGAGCACAGCACCGTCTGCAGGGCATGGTCTCAGGATGGGGACAAAGGAGAGTTGAGGTCAGCATCCTGTTCTTTCTGCCCATGAAGATTTTGTTAATTGGGAGCCATTTCAATATGTAAAGTAACAAGACAGTTGAAACAGAGTAGGCAGACTTAAATGTATGTGTGATTACAAGGCAGCACCCTCAGCTCAAGTCCATACAACCTGCCCCATGGGCAGGGACCCACTGGCTGAACTGCTCCAGGCTGCAGAGGGGCAAGCATGAGGTCCAGGCAACCCAAGAACCCCATGCCAATGAGGTCAACTCATTGCCTGCATGGTGGCCACAAGCAGCCATCTCAGAGCGCTGCCTCTGCCACACCGCACAGCCACCTTGGCTTAAACACCAAGGCTGGCACAGAGAAACAGAGGGTGAGCTTGATCCAAGCAAATCTGTCTGCAAATGTGGAGAGCAGCAGCAACAAGCTGGCAGCGCTCATCCTGCACAACGGGCTAGCAGACACTCCCACCACGCTAAAAGCATCACGGTCTATCATTATTGAAAGTAGAAAGCACAACAGACGGAGCCTACACCGCTGAGCCCAGCCCTTTTCTCCCTCACAGCCCCAGGACGTTTCAGCCTGAAGAGCTGATGCAGATCCCTCGCTCATCTAGAGAGGCCAGAAGTGCTACCTCCACTGAGAGAGTCAGTCGAAATGACACTTGCTGCCTGTTTTTCAGATCAAACAACTTCCAAGTGGGCTGAACTTCCCACCCATGCTGCGCACAGTACACACACAGATCTAGAGGGGGCTAAGCAAGGAAATGCACGAGTCAAAGCAAAGGCAGAATGGGCAGAGAGAGGAAATAAAATCGCTGTGAATCTGCCAGAATGACATGCTGGGTTAAACCTGCCCTTGGACGTATTTTTACCCAGGAAACCATGGGCTACACCCAGACAGACAGGGTTTAGGGCTGGATCCTTTTTGTGTGGTTGCATTAAGTGTAAGATTCCCATTTTATTTTGATTTAATAAGCTAGTTAATGCATGTTAACAAAATTAAAAGTCAGTATTAAAAGCAGATGTACTTGTGTATGAATAGCTAAGCATCAGCATTGCCTTTAGATCATCTGCAGCTTCAGTGTATGCTTCTAATAACCAGCTGTCACTTACAGCAATGTGGTAACTCTCTTATTAAGTCCTAAATGGGCATATGGAGGTTACATTTAAAGTAGTGCTTCCCCCCCAACATTTCTATCTTTTCCCACACGCAGCTGAGCCAACTCACGAATTCCCTGCAACATTTTTCCCTGAGTTAATGGGATGCATGTTGAGATCAGAAAGGCCAGATGATGACCTGTCTTTTTGTTTTTACATCTCTTTGGAAAAATCCGTAAGACTCTCCATGTGTCAAAGGAGTCCTAACACATCCCAGATGCCTCAGCGCTAATTGCGCTTTTTCTACTCAAAGCCGCTAAGCTCCCCCGAGAAGACCTTCAACCACAAGCCCTGTTTGTCCAGCGCTGCCACGTTCCTGAACAGCTTTGCAGTAACAGGCTGGCAAGCTCAGCTCTTGGATAAGCCACCAACAACAACCCAGCACGAACTCCTCCTTAATCACAAACTGCATATTCAGAGGCTACTGGAAAACAGGGCGCTGTGAGGCTTGCAAGGAGCAAAACCTGTTCCTGTGAAGGGAGCTGGGGCAAAGGGTTAAACAAGAAAATTGATCATGTTTGCAAGGCTCCAGTAGGGCTCCAGTAAAAATGCCACCAAATGCAAACAGTACGTAAAATCAGGATAACGCTTTCACCTTCCGTCATTTTTCTCATTGTTTGCTTTTCAGCTGAGGCAGGTGCAACTAGCAAGGCAGGGGGCAGTACCTGCAACTCCCAGCACTGCCTCCCCTGCCAAGTCACCCCCAGCAGGCTGAGGCCACATCAGCAGCACAGGAGCAGCAAGAAGGGACAGCTCTGCTCTGTCCTGTGTGGGGTCCAGCATTAAGACTCATCTCACTCAGACTGCTTCCCACTGCCCCATCCTTCCCTGACATGGATCTATATGCTCTTAACAGCATTTGAATAGTTAGCCCAGTTGGCTGAGGGGGGAGGAGGAGGCAGGGAGGAGGCTGAAGAGCCCTGGTGCTGCAGCACATCAACATTGCACCAGCATGGGTCGGTCCCTGAAACCTGGGGCAATGACGCTCATGTGTTTAGGAGGGCCTGTTCCCATCTCCCCCACCCTTCCAGCTCCCTGCAGTGATTTGGATTGTGAAGCTGAAAACTGTGAAACATGGAAACAGAGCACCACGCCCCAGAACTGAGTACTTGCTGCAACCCTCATCGCTTACCCAGCGCAATGGGATTGCCATCGTGTTCCCAAAAGCTGCACTTCAACGTACCTCAGGTGCCCACGGTGCTCCTGTAACTCCATGCCCAAGCTCTTCCTAGGGACATGCTTTCATTTTTCATTTTAGCAGGGGGAGCTTGGAGTTTTTACATGCCAGGTAATAGCACATGCAGATATATTGCTGCAAGGTCTGAAAGAAGTAGAAACAGACATTTTCTTGCACCCCGTGGAGCTGAACAGCCAGCCTGCCTGCCCCAGGCTGTGGGCACTGCAGCTCTGGGAAGCGGAGGAGAGCACCAGGGGACTTGCTCTCCTCCTGTGCCCTCCTCTAGGCACTGCTATCAGCTGCAAACATACGATATTTGTGATCTACACTTGCCCATCCTTATGTCTGAAGGTCCTGTGCAATGTGCTATCAATCATCCACAGAAATATTAAGCTGCTGGAGAGCTGACACTGTCATGTGCTATATTCATTCACTCGAGGATCAAGTGTCCAAGCGAAAGCAGGAACGGAGTCCAAACACAGAGCCTCCTCCATCCCAGATCTCATTACAGCCCTGCCACGTGCCCAAACCCCTTTCCCTCCAGGTCTCTCTTCCCACTGCACTGACCACAGCTCATAAATCAATAAGCGCATGCACTTTTAAAATCCGGTTTGTGGTGAGGGAGAAAGTGAAGATGAAGTGGAGGGGAGAGAAAACAAACCCAGCACAATCAAACACACACAAACAGCTCAAACACTGCAAAAAGGTTCAGCAATGTGTAAGTCCGTCAAAACCACAAACCCCTTGGTCTCTATCCACCAGCCAGATTTGCTAATAGGTTTCCTACCAATGGCAGCATGAAAGGCAGTGGTGCACAAGGACCTTTGTTCTTACTCCAATTATGTGCCAAGTTAAACTCAGGGAAAAAAGAAAGAAAAAAAAAACAAAAAAAAAATAAAAAACAATCCACAGTCGTTCTTTAATCTTGTGCAGCTTATTAAAACCAAGAGGACAAGATAATCCACCCATGCTGGCAAGTTGGAGGCTGCTCATTCCCTCTCCAGAAGAAATCAGCTTGTGTTTTCTCCTGAGGTTCCCAGGAGGCTCAGAGACCAGAAGACACTGACAATATGCTACAGAAAATAAGGAAAAAAAGAAAAAAAAAAAAAAAAAAAAAAAAGAAGTAATTATGGAAAAGGTTCAGAGGAAAGCATGTTTCTGCACAGCTGCTGAGGGCAAGTGGGAGCAACACGCAGCAGGAGCTGCTGGCTCCAGGCTCGTGGTCGTCGGGGGATCGCACCTGAGTGGCAGAGCTAGCCGGGGCTGCTGCTGGCATGGGCTCATCCTGATGCACAAAAGGGCTGAAGAAGAGAAGAAAACTCTGCATTGCAAGCTACACGGGAGAAGAGATCTGGGCTGATCATGTTGCACAGAGGGAAAGACTTGGGGAGGGTGGACCGATATCCAGCGGTGCCCAGCATGTCCCTGGTGCTGGAGGGGTTTGAACAGACATGGAGATTTCTGTTAACGCTGTCAGAGAGAAACTATCAGAAAAATACTTACTATGGGAGACTAACTTGCCAAATGAAGACCACAAAATAAATCCTCCAACAGCAGGGTCCAGACATGCTAGCTGCAATGGCCAAAAAGTGGAACAGCAACAGTAGATGCAGCACCAGGAAGTGAGATTGTTTTAGACTCGACATTGGAGGGTGATAAGGACACTGTGGAAGAGCTGGAACTGGAAAATAATGATGGACAGGGTGGCTTATTTAAAACCATTTATTTATGCCATATTTGACTTATTTTAAACAGAACAGATGGATGAACAAGAGCAGAGTGCTTCCTAAAGGTTCCTGGTTTCAAAAGGGCAAACCCATGTCTTTGATGTAAAAGGTAGGTCCAAATGCCTTTGAACCAAATGCAAAACTCCCTGGAGATTGCACCCTAAACATGGGAAAAAAAAAAAAAAAAAAGTACTGCAGGAGCAGCTTCTGAGCAGCTCCTAACTTGCCAAAATGAATATTGTAATAGGGACAAGAGGAACAAACAGAGAGCATAGAAAGAGAAATGAGTAAGCATCAGAGAAAGCAGTTCTTTTAGGGGCTGCGAAGTAGAGAGATGGAGTGAGAAATGCCAGAAGTCAAACTGAGTTAGACCTTGGGAAGGATATTAAAACAAACAGTGAAAGCTTCTCCAGCCATACAGACATGAAGATAATAAAGACAGAACAAGCAGTGCTGTGATGCAGGACAGGGGAAGAGAGTTCACAGAAAATCTAGGTGAGGTCCGAAAACTAAATGAATTTTTCTCAGCAGCTCTGGACAGGGACAATAATAGTAAACATGCGAAATAAGCAGGGTAACCAACAGGGAAAATGTACTTAACACAGCTGAGGGGGATCCAAGTGTGGATCCTGTGGTCAAGTGATGGGGCCCCAAGGTAGCCCCCAGCCCAAAGTCCTGGAGGAACTAGCCCATGCAATGACAGGACTGGGAGCAAGGGCTTCGATAAACACGTCAGTAAGGAGCTGGAGAACAGAAAATGCAGCACCTGTGAGCACGAAGAACGAAAAAACAATCTGAGCAGCTGCCAGTCCAGTGTGCAAGGGAAGCAGGAAAGAGAAGAGGAGGGCTGGGAGATGCTGGTCTATCCTGTTTGGGGACTTTTTCATTTTTGTCTTATTCTTCTGTTAATAACTGATCTCCTAGGTAAAGGAAAATGTGCATTTTAGTGAGTCTTTTCATGCAGTGGACTGATGGGAAGTGATTCGTTATGGTAACAAGGATGAGGCTTAGCCCAGGCAATGGAGAGCCCCACTGGGGTGCAGCAGAGCAGCAGCAATGGACCAGGAGGGCAGTGGACAGCAACAAACAGGTCATCCACCCCAAGGATGGGAGGTGGCCTGAGGAGGCGGACGAACAAACTTGCTGTTCACTTGGCTGAAGGAGATGTGATTACTCTCTGCATGCTGACTGTAGCTAGTAAACAAGGGGAAAAGCAATGGAGGTGGAAGGATGACACCAGCGCTGAAATAGCTAGAAATATGTCTAAGCTCAATGTTATGCCTCACCAGAGCAGTGAGGCAGCTGGGCAAATGATAGGAAAAAAAAAAAAAAAAAGAGGAGGGAAGATTTTTAAGACAGAGTAGGCTAGGAGCATGAAAGAGATTTTACGAGGTGGTTCCCAGTTGGGAATTTGGCCAAGGTACCAGGGTTAACATACTCACTGCTCTGAAAAATACCAAGGGATTTTCAGCATCCAGAAATTGCCAGGACCTGGGTTTTAAATCTCCACTGCTGAAACGCAACTATTTATTCAGAGCAGTTCCACTTGAGCAACTATGTGAAATGTTGCTCTGAGACTCTCAAAAGTCTCCTGGGGAGCAGGCAAAAAATACATATATTCTGTCTCGAGCTGATTCTCTTTCCACACTTCTCTCCCTCTCATCCCTCTTCACCACTAACAGGATCTGCATCAGAGCAGCCCAGCCCTCAGAGCCGTGCAGCTGCCGGCCCCTCTCCCTGAGCTTGTCAGCCCGTGGAGACATTGCCTTTGGATATTTGAGCATGAGGATCAGGGTCCCAGGCAGCTGGGGAGAGGGCTACAAACAGCTCTGAGCCCCTCATGGCAAGCAGGGAAAGATTTGAGGCATCTGTGCTGTGTAGTACTGTTTAGCCGCATCCAAGAAATACCAGCTAGGAGCAGATGCTTTCAGAGTCACTCAAGGCTTTCTTAAAAACATCATCTTACCTGGAAGGAAAGAAAATTGAGCTATCTCCATCCTAAGCAAAATGAGAAGGGACCAACACACTCGAGGGCTCCCAGGAAGCAAAGAGCTCACCTTCCCTCCTGCCTTCTCCTTTCACACATGCTATGGGGAAGAGCTACTGCCTGGCAGACAAAAGTAACCCAAAGCCAGGGCATCACGGTGAGATCAGTGTACTGCATTTTCTTGCAACAACCACCGGTTACTGGGAAAAGAAACTGATCTGCCAGGGCTCCACATTTCTTGGGAGGATCTTTTTTCCTCTGCTCAATATTATTTGTCCCCCGTGCTCTATGATACTGGAGAAATCCTCTTTGCCTGGACCTGCACCAAGGAGCGCTGCCAGCAACAAGCAGCACCCATGACACAGCATGCGAATGCCACAGCACCACAGAAGGACAGGTGCCAGCAGACTCCAGCCTGCTCCAGCTCTCAGCCCCTCACTCTCCTGGCAGCAGGGCTGAGCCATGAGGGAAGCCCTGGTGCTGGGTGCAGGGCGGGAGGCAGAGATGGGGATGGCAGCACTGATAAGTGAGATGAAGCAGAGAGGACAGCTTTCCCTCCTGCTCCAGGGAAGCCATTGCCTTTCTGACATGCCCATATCTGCTCTGCTCCTCAGCGGAGTTGCTCAGAGTCTTCTGCTATCCCAATAAAAGCACATCACATTGCTGTGCCACATACCCACCTCCTGTGACACACACTAATGTTCTTTGTCCTAAGGAGACACCGTTCTACTTTTTCAGCTTTGGCAGGATCTCAGCTGCCTGAACCACACCCACAAAGTGCTGAGCAAACTACACAGGATGCTGGTAGACACATGCCTAGCACTGCCATGTCCCACCCCACATCCACCACAGAGCCACACCGACCTGCACAAACCAAGCCACCATCACTATGCTGTGTGCCACACATGGCATGACACCCCTCACTGTCCCCAGCACCTCCTGTAGCACAAGGACCACGGGAGGGGGGACAGGAAGGGGTCAGTCTTCCCAGTCCCCATGGATCCCTATAGGTCCTTCACCTCCCTCCTTCCCACCCCACGAGTTCTCCCTCCTCTTCCCCTGCCGTTCTCTGCTCGTTGTACCAAGGGCGCATTTGACCTCAATCTGTCTGCTCAGATTAGAGTCTGGAGCCGTTCCCCTCTGCCGAGCACGGAGCCCATCAGGGCTGCAAGGCTGAGTCTGCCACCACGGGTTATAGGAGACAGGGTCAGCGAGGGCTGCACAGCACAGGGCTACAGAGGGCCAGCAAGGATGAAGGGGAGCCTGCCTGCAGAGCTCAGCTTGCTCCAGGAGGGAGGCTGAGCAGAAAGCGTTAACTGGCGCAGGAGGAGTGGTACTCAGGAGGCACTTACGTGTAAAAGTCAATGAAAAGGTGGGTGTATAAAATGCAGCAGGGCCCGTTCTTTGGCCCAGGGAAACTGGCTAAATATGGGTGCACTCTGCTCTCACAAAATCAGAGCATCTTCATTTGAACTGCTCTCCAGGAGTGGCTCCTCCCCTCAGCATCCCTAACGAGTGCCTGGGTAGGAGGTGAACTCCTGCAGAAAGCCCCCTTGACCTTCCCCACACCTCATCCCGTGCCACCAGCATCACAGCAGAAATGAATTTGAGGGAAGGAAGGTGCCCATCACTCCCAGGCAGACAAAAAGGGCAGAATGATTTGCACAAGGAAGCAAACAGCCAGTCTGGGAAGAAGCAGGACAACAGCTGCCATGAGCTTCTCACATGCACACAGCCCAGCAGACTGGACAGGAGGGGAGGGCAGCAAGCCCCAGGGGCCTCCACTTCATTGGCTGAGGATGACAGGCAGAGCCTGACAGCTCTGCGTGCTGTCACCTTCTATTGCATTGCCTTCCCTGAAGGGCAGGGGGGTGAGTGTGGTGCCCAGAGCCCCAGACAGTGGGCTATCAGGCACGGTGGCATAGCCAGGGATCAACACCAGCAATTCCAATTCAAGCTTCTCCCCACTTTCTTCTAGAAACATCACCACAGATATTTCCTCCTCTGCTTTGCTAAGTTCCAGCTGGTCTAATCATGCCCAGAGCTTCCAAGATTTTGCTCCATCCAGCAACAGGCAGAAAATCCAGCACAACTGCACATGGACATGTGTCATCCCAAGCCTGCACAGCCCCAACACTGCCCAGCCTGCCCTCTCTGTCCCTGCAGCCACTGAAGCCCATTCAGCAGCTGGGGCACATGGTGACACGTGATGACACGATGGAGGCCCAGCTGCATCTCTTTGTATTGGAGAACAGCTTTGCTACAATGTCCTGGGGCATCAGCAGCAAGGAGAGTGGCATGTCCCTCAAGCTGCCCTGACGGCTGGCATGGCTGTGCTCTCCTTCCCCTGCCCAACCCACAACCCCATGACCCAAAAGCCTCCTCTTATTCCAGCCCAATGACACAGAAAAACAGCCGTCAGGATTCAGGGAAGGGGTCAGATGCCAGTGTGGAGAAACCCTCCGAGTAAGATGCACAAGCAAACCCAAATCACTGCTTCTCATGGATGTCACAAGAAGTAGCACAAACTGTAGCTGCAGGAAAAAAAATCCAATAGACACCAATTAAATGCATGAGTTGATGCCTCTGCCATGGCAGCCAGTGGTGGCTTGCTGGTGGCAGACGGGTGTCACCAGTCATCGCTGACACTGCTGAGCCTCCGCCTCTCGCGGGGGATGCTGGGGATGGTCGGAGTGTCACCAGCGCAGCCAGAGCTGCATGCACATGCCTGCAGACCAGCTAGCTTGACATGAAGCATACCACAAAGTCACTCATGTCCTGCCTTGAGACCAGGGGATTGCCACTTGATCATGAGCACAAATATTCCTTGGGAGCATTAACAGCAGGTGGTCCCAACTGAAAAATCTCATTTAGGCTACCCAAAATCTAGGCTAGCACAGGCAGGGGCATGCCTGTAATTGCTAAACCAGGTACTACAGCTACAGCCAGCCCAGCAAAGGTCCCACCCCATCCCTTGACATGACAGAGAAGGGATCACCTAATGATACCTACAACAGCTGCTGGGTGGCAACATGGGAAAGCCAAGACAGTTCCAGAGAAAGCCAAGAGCACAGCCTGAGCCCCACATTTCGCCCATGGTGGTGCAGCCATCTGTGCTTTCAACACCCCCAATGGTGACTGAGAAGAGTCACACTTGTGGCCACAGGAGCAGGATATGGCTGTTCTGTCCCAGCAGCAAGCGCTCCCAAAAGCATCCCTCCCGGTGCAGGAATCGTGCAGCAGGTACTGCACCACAGTTTGCCCAGCTGTCTGCATCCCAGCTATTCCTGGGTGGGTCTGAGCCCTGGTTTTCCCACAGCATTGGTGTCTGCTCCCCTACAGCCTCCTGCAGCCGGCACCCAGGAAGGAGTATCCAGCGCACAGCAAGCACATCTGCAAGGAACACGCTTCCCTCTTCTGATGTAAGCTGCAGCCACTAGAGGGTAATCCAGCCTTCGAGTCAGACCAGTGCCTTGCTTTGATACAGCAGGCAGCAGGCAAGTGCCTGAACCCCAGCCACTAATTACAGGGTACCCTTCAGTGGCTCCTGCCTAAATCAGCACTGACGTACCCCACGGCCAGGTAGAGAGCCGTGCTGGCTGCCACCGTGCTGAGCAGCCTGGAGAAGGCACCCTGGGCAAAGCCACTGCACTGGGATGCTGCTGTGACTGCTTCCTCCAGCTGGACGATGCTTCTTCTCCAAGCTCGTTAAGAACAGCACAAAATAATAATAATAATGAAATAACATTTTTAAAACTTACCATAACCCTGAAATCTTCATTAATTATGAATTTTGCATGGCAACTGTTACTAAGAGAGTCTCCTCTGAAACTGATGTTCAAAGAACTTTGCATCAAATCTTCAAACGGCTGAGAAGGTTCAAGCTACAAAGTCGAAACATCTGTTGCTTTCCATGCATTTTTCAATGGGGAGATCAGAAAGAAGAAAAAAGTGTACAAAATAATCCTGGTTCTGCTTTATTATTTAAATACAATGACAGCCTATGATATACACTCTGTGCAGAGAGAGGGAGAGAGAAAAAATGAGCACAGAGTGTCGTACAGTTCTACCTACCAGAGCCAAAAATATAATATGCTTCCATTTGCTTTAAATTTAGCCCTTCTGGGAAATGCTGTATTAACAGCCCTGGGGGATGATGTCTAACACAGGAAAAGAAGGGCAACTTCTCCAGCAGGAGCAACGAGCTGACAGTCTCATCCCTCCTCCAGCTGCCACGGAAAGCCAGGCCGTGGTAGGAAAGTGAGGGTGAAAGTGGGTGCACCTGCCAGCTGTACTGCACGTCACCTCCCGTCACCGCAGCCAGCCACAAGGAGCAGAAAGGGCTGTCCTCTCTGTCCAAAGGGACATCACAAAGGGTCTGTTCAGGTGTGCGCAGTGGGCCTAGAACACCTTATGGCAAAGAGAGTGCTCCTTGGAGCACCCAGCACATGGGGCTCTCTCCTGAACAGTGCCTTCCGCACACTTTCTGCTCTCTGCTTTTTGTCCCGCAGTCTAAGAGCAGGCAGAAATCAGAAGACTGGCGCCTCTTTGCACCCGATCAGTTCTGAGTAATGAGGTCCTTACTGGACCTGGTTCAGTAGGACCAAACTTCTGGTTGTGACACTTTTCAAACTTCTCATTTGAAAAATTAGCATCTGAATACCACAAAACAAATCTTTCAAGCAGCAAAACGATCACCAACATTCCCCACATTTTCCAAGGCTTTGCAAAACATTTGGTTTCACATAGGGCCGATACCTCTTTCGGTGGAATGTTGACTTTTTTTTGTCGTTGTTGAGCAGTGAGAGGAAATTTCTAATGGCATTTGGATTAAAGTGTCCAATTCAATGCACTGCACAGCAGCCTCCAGCCAAGGTACCCTTGGAGATGAGACCCAGACATCTGCAAAGTCCCTGCACTTGTGTTATTTCAGCTGCTTTCGTGGGAGCCCTGAGCATTGCTGCGTCAGAAGAACAGTGCCTTGTGAGAGGTGTACCAGCAGATGAGCCCTTCTTCAAATGGAGGAACTGACTTCAGCTTTCGTACCATATGCTTCTGGCGGATGCTGTCCCTCTGAGAGCTGGTGCTGCTGCTGGGTTGGAAGACACCTGGTTTGCCGGGGCAGATTCATCTAATGCCAGGAACGAGACCAATTAGCAAACTTCAGATGCAGAGCTGGACACCAAGTACATCTGTAACATGAGGCTGGGAATAGCTTCTTGGGTCCCTGTACCAAGTCCCTGCTGTCACAGACATCATATTACATTATCCCTTAATAAATACGAAACTCAAAGCTTTGGTTCAAATCCCACCAGAGGAGGGTGGAGTGGGTGTGAGGGAGACTTCCCAGCTCCCAAAAGCCTGTGGTTTGTGACTGAGGCCCCTTCCTGCCTTGGACCAGTTCTCCAGCATCAAAACTTGCCTCCAGGCACAGTTTTCTGCTGCTGGGTTAAAGCTGAGAAATGCCCCTACGCACGAAGCTTCCCTTCCGAGAAGCTTTCTCTGCCCACAGAACCTGCGTGCAGCCCCTCTTCGTTTGGAGGTTATTAAGAGTTCCTGCAGCTGCTGGCTCGTAGCAGGCAGGGATAAATGATCAAATACTGCACCTGATGGCATTTAAAATTTCCTGGTCAGGGTCACACACAGCAGGAACCGTCCTCCTGCTTCTGGTGCAATTTCAGTTTGGGCTCCTACAGTTCAACAGCACTTGGGACGTGAGTGTGTCAGAAAGACCAAAACAATGGAAGAAACAGGGAAATAGCATCTTCACTACGCTCCATCCCCAAAACTGCCCAGCCCTTGCTCTAGCAGGGCCCCAGACAGCTCCTGCCCTGCAAATCCCATCAGGTTTCACTGGCGCCTGTCCATGCCACTGGATAGCAGCAGTCAGAAGTGGTGGCTGAGGCCGCTGCAGAAATTCCCTCCTCCCCAGGCCATGTGGTTCAATTACCACATCCAAGTGGATTTATCAAACTGGGCCTATAAAGCAAATTGAATAATCTCGTGCTTCAGACCTATAAAACATAAGTATTACACCTGAAAGTACTTTGACAAAGTAATAAAGATGGATAGTAGGGGAGAGGAGAGGGAAGAGCAACAAGCTCCTTTATAATGTGAATCACATTTTAATTTTTAATGTGAAACCGAATCGAATCAACGCTCAGCTCTGCGGTCCCTCCGCACTGTGGAGCATCCACCTGGGGACTGCATGATCTGCCTGGAGAGCATCCCCTACACTATAAGGCTGTGTGGTTAGGATCCAGAAGAGGATCCATAACCCCAGGTGAGCAGCAAGATACAGAAAGGGCTTTGCTCCTCTAGTCTGCCTCCACCCTACCTCTGCAATGTTCCCGTGATCCAGGAGCATTATTCCATGAAGCAGAGCCATGACTCCTCCTTCACTTTCCCAGAAACAAGCACATGGGGGCCCAGATCTCCATGCTCTAGCACCCCCCAGTTTTCCCAGCTCACCCAGAGCTGTGAGACGTGACGGAGCAGGGTGGTAAAACCATCCAGGCCTTCAGAAAAGACAAAATTATTTCCCTGTTATTTCCCATCGAAGTAAAACCCCTCTGGCCATATGCTCAAGCTGCAGCAGATGCCGGCCCCACTCCCATGCTTGTTATTTACTCGCCGCTTGCTGCCTTCCTTCTGCCCCAGTGACCCTACTGTTCGCTCATCCCCGCTCTGCCTTTAAGCCCATTTGGGTCTAGGGGCCAATTCACTCTTGGTGCTGGAGGTTTTCACCACCAAAACGCTCTGTTGCCATGGGAACTCCCCGGTCAGGATCATTCAGAGGAGGGTGCCCAGCCAGCATGGGGCAATGGGATGCAGGAGCCCCCGGGGACCGTGCGACCCCACTCCCAGAGCCAATGGCTGTAGATGAGCGCAGAAATCCCGCTGCTCTCTTTAAGTCCTTCTTCACATTAGCACCAGCTCACACACTTTTTGCCCTGCATTTTCCTTTTTTTTTTTTTTTTTTTCTTGCCATGTGTCACTGATTTTACTCATTTTCTGAGTTTGTCTAGAATAGTAAAAGATTTGATTAGAGCGTTCCTGGTTTTAATTGTAATTAGGACAGTCATTGTACAAGCTATAAAAGGAAATTGGGCTACTGCTGAGTGGAAGAGCCCCTGAGAGAATAGGGGTTGTGAAGGGAGAATTTCTTTCATAAAGAAAAAAAAAAAAAAAAATCTAGTTGGGGAAGAAATAAAACTCCAGCTCAGGATGCTGTGACAGCCAAAATGGTCCAGGCATCCGAGACTGTAACAAAAGCCCAGTTCCAAGTGATGTCAGCCTGGGTCACGGGCAGTTTCTTCCCTGCTGCAACCTTCTGCATGACCTTGGGCAAAGCAAGGTCTCACACTTCAGTTCCCCTTTCCAAAACAGTTTTGGGGGTGCTGTAAACTAATGGCCCCTTTTGCAACACGTGATCCCTTGTCATAAGGGAGCAGCGAGCAGCAGCCCCCAGTCCCCACCACGTACCAGGAGCCACCTTGCTGGTGGCACTGCAGCCACTGAGCAGAGCCAAGGACACCTCCTGTACCTGAGGGACAGCGGGGCACCCCTGGCCACCAGCCAGGTCCCAGGAAGGGACATCGGACATTTCTGCTTCTTTCCAGCAGAGGGAGGGGAAGGCCTGTCCAAGCCTGCCGCGACAGTATTGATGCTAGGAAAGACACCTACAAATAGGATGTGCAAAGTCACACGGTCACACAGCCACCACCTTCAAAAGCCCGGAAGAGTGGAGCTTCCCCGGGCACCCTGGGGTGACCCTGGAGGCCACTCGTGCCAGGCACATGGTGGTGACCCAAGCCATCAGGGGCCAGAGGGGTTGGGAGATGCTGACAGACATTTTTTCTCAACTGACTTCATCTCACGGACAAATTGCTCTTGACAGTCATGGCTGAGATCTCTGGTTGTGTCCCCAGCCCCTCCAAAGGGACAGCCTGCAAAAAGAGGCAGCCAGCAGCACCCTAGCTCTGCAGGGGCATGGCTTGTGTCTCCGGAGCTGTCAATCTGATGCCAGAAAACTCAAGATAAATCAATTTTCCCCCTCCCCCTGCTCTGTTTCCACGGGGGTAGACTGTTGTTTTCCTGCAGCCATAATTTGCCTCAGTAAAAATAATAATAATAAAAATAAAACCAGCAAAGCTCAGGCTGCTCATGACACATTAATGTGTGTCAGCCATTGCCTGCCACCTCCTAATGATCTCACCTCCAATCCCAGCCCCAAACTGTGGGCTTTTTACCACTACATTTAAAGCAAAGAACAAACATAAACCAATCGCTTCCCAGCATGGCTGTGATTTTCATTAGTCCAGGCAGAGTGAAGATGGGGGGGTGTTGCTCTGCTCAGCCCTCACTGCCTTCACAATTTATGGATTTTATTTTTTTTTCCCTAGGAGCTCAGAAGAAACTTAATCATCACCTCCGAGTGGGAAGAAACCCCCCGTAGCATCCTTCTCCTTGCAGGGCCACGTGGTGCTGCTCTGATCTCTCCTATCTAAGGTCTGAGCTCAGCACATGGCCTGCCACCCCCGTCCCATGCTCACGCTCTAGCTGGCTTTTAATTGATACTATGCTGTATGCATAGCTGTAGATTGCATATATGTATACACACACCCATATATATAATATGTATGCATCTCTTATGTGCACATATATATCTGAGCACATCGCTGGCAACAACAGAAGACAAGTGTTGGGGGTGTGGGTGGTGAATGAAGGAGGCATTAATCTCCAGGTCAAACCTGCTTGTTGTTCTGAAGCTGAGCTCACACAGGGCAGCAGGAGATTGATTTGGGATTGAAGCTTGCCGCTGCTCATGTTGTTACAGAATCACGGGATGGTTTGGGTTAGAAGAAACATTAAAGATCATCTAGGTACAAACCCCTGCCACGGGCAGTGACCCACGACATTGGGATACTCAAAGCCTCACCAAACCTGACATCCCCTGATGTCCAAAACTGTGTGCCAGGGGATGTGAGATTGACATGTCCCTACGTTGCAGATCACAGGTTCCCGTGTCTGGCACCCACCTTGCTCCAAGGTGATGCACAGTGCTTTCTGCAGGAGCAGCTCTTCCCTTTGTGTCCTGGTTTTCACTGAGAGAAGGCACCAAAAAGCAGGTGAGCATCCCCACAGAGAGGACAAGAAGATCCAAAGGGAAAGCGCAAGACCACAGCGATGCTACAGGGATAAAGGATATGTGCAGAAAGCCCCATCCAAGACCTTCAGATCCCATGCAGGATGTGTGTGAGGTTTCGAGGTCCCAGCCACCAGGTCAGGGGGGTATGCCACTTACCCGGAGACACTTGGGGCAAGGTGGCATCACACGGCTCAGGGTCTCCAGATCTCAAGGGGCAGCCACAAA
Organism: Alectura lathami; assembly: GCA_013399715.1. Classification (NCBI taxonomy): domain Eukaryota; kingdom Metazoa; phylum Chordata; class Aves; order Galliformes; family Megapodiidae; genus Alectura; species Alectura lathami. The sequence goes on along the minus strand of VXAV01000139.1, from coordinate 330,403 downwards.
TTTGGGGTTCCCAAATGTGGTGGATGAAGGCAGGCAGCTGCTGCAGCTTTGCTGGATTACCACTGTCTCTGGCGGCAGGGCTGTGTGTTACTGCTGGGAGGTTCACGTTTTATCATTTAATCAAATAAAGTGCACTTGTGGATTATACAATCATTTGCAGGCCCTGATAATCTTTTTCTGCTTAGCTCCGCACTAGAACTCGTGCAGCAAACAAAGACATTCGGAGCTGTCGTTGGAGGCTCTGGCTTCACGCCAGCAGCTCTTGTTCCTTGAAAAAACGGGGCAATTGGTATTGAAGAACATTCTGGCGATTGTGAAATATTAGATACTCATTTATTTTGCCAACCAGTAGGTTTTTAAGCTTTTTTTTTTTTTTTTTTTTTTTTCCACCCAGTTAAACAAAAAACGAAGTTTTAAGAGGGAGGAAAAAAAAAAAGCATAAAGAAAATCCTGCCTGCAAGGGATTCGGAGTGAAGCACCAAACCCCACGGAAATTGCTCACGGATCTGCCAAACCGCACCTCAGAGCAGGCTCAAATTGTTCATACTGTATGTTGGAGTGAAAACTTTCAGTGTTACTTAAAGCCAGTTCCTGCACACAGCACAGTGCCCACCTGCCCAGCGCTCAGGTTCCATCAGTTCCCAGGGTGATGCCTGCAGGTCCCACCGAGCCCTGCGGCACAGACACAAAACATGGGAGACGGAGGTCTTCTTCCTGCTGCCATCAGAAAGAGCAATCCAGAAACCTGAACAAAAGTCAGTTTGAATGGGATTTTCTGAAGTGTTTGAAAAGGTTAGTTAAAGAAGCACTTTTTTTGAAGATGCGGGAAAAAAGATCAAATTGTTTTAGTGGAAGTGCAGCTGCAACAGTGGAAGTCCAGTACTTGCTGCTGACAGTCTCAGTGCTGGAGAGTACGAAAACCACCAGAGGAAACAAAAACATCCCATTTATATACACGCTGAATGCAGACAAAAGTTGCAGTTGTGATCTGTAGCCACCCAAACTACTCTAGACTAGTCCCAGGAGGGGAAGACACTAAGTCAACAGCAAAAACAAAAGCACCTTGGTTTGTGAGATTATGGTTATCATGCTTGGCAGAGCTCTGGCCCTGACCCCACACACCAGTGATGCACATCCCAAACACACCCATTCCTGCCTGCAAATGTCCCCACACCCACTGTGGCCACCCAGTGTCACCAGGACACGATCACTGCAAGAAGCCACTGGTCTGGCCGTGTATTAGGACCCTGCCCATCCTGTAATACCATTTGGAAATAAGCAGTCTCCAGTGAACACTCCCATCCCTTGATGAGTGAAACCAAAGGGTTAAAACCAATTAATCCATCGTAAGTTGCCCAAGCTGGCAGAGAGGCCCCCCCACCCCAGCTGGGTCCTCTCCAGGCTTTGAGCCACTTTGGGCCCCGACCCCACACACGCACCCCGAGGCCGGCACAGCCCAGCGCCATTTTGGGCCGCACTCCTCCCACCCGCAGCACCCAGAAGCACAGGCCAGACACCAGCATTAGCAAAAATGTTTAATCTCTCCTTGATGCCTGTGTTTATTTACAAGTACTAAATCTGAAGAACATTAAAATAGGAAATAGCAGAATATTTACATGATCAAAGGGCGTGCGACCAGCCGCGCTGGCCTGTTGCTTCAAGTCTGAAACAATCACAGATAGTTAATCAGGACTCTGGATTTTTATTTTCTCCCCATTTAATTTTTTAAAACTATTAAAATTCTCTGCCTTTCACTGGGTTTGCATTAGTTCCCACCCCACACACACACACCTTCTTAAAGGACAGCTCATCGTGTGCTTTGGTCAGGACCAGAGGAGCCTGGGGGGGCCCATGACCACCCCCTGCTCCCCACCCTGAGGCACAGGATGGGACAAGGGGGCCTGGGGACACTTCCAGGCCAGGCTGCATTTTTTGGGAACCTCCCACTGAAAAGGCAACGTGAGCAGCAGAGGTGGGCAGGTACCCGCTGGCAGGGTCTGGCGTCCTGCACGCTCCCTCCCCAAAACGCTGTGCCACGGGCATGGGACATCCTGAGAATGCCTCCTGGTCTCTCCCCCGGGCAGGGGCAAGAAGCAAGGACAGGCTGCCTGCAAGATTAAGGATGCTGGGCATCAGGAGAAAGGCAAAGTTAGCACCAAGGAGTGCCGGGGGCTGCAGGCCGCAGTGCAATGCACCCTCCAGCCACGACCCTCCACAAGGGAGGCACCCCAGATGCCTCGCTGCCCCTCGGTGTGTCCTTGGGTGGAGCAAAGCCCCAAAGCCGTCCCAGGAGGAAGACGTCAGCCTGTCCCCGGGACCACACTGTGGACTCATTGCATGGGATAGGGGACACAGGACCAGGTGAGGGGAGCCCTGCTCCCTCCTGCAGCCCTGGCGGAGGCAGAGGAATCCATGAGGTGGCAAAAGGAGCCTGGAGAGCCCAGCAATACCGTGACACCCAGCCTGCACGGCCCCCCTGGCTGCTCAAGCCATCCCAAGCCCACCAACGCCAGGAGAGCAGCCTGGCCCTCTGCCATGGCCAAGGGAGTGCCTGCAGCATCACAACAGCCCAGCAGTCCTCTGCTCTTACCGGCACTTCCAGAAAATGCCAAGGGGATGCTCTCAGACAAACATCTCATCCTCTCCAACCAGCAACAGCAAGGGTCCCACCATCTCCTAACCACTGCCAAAATGCTGCATACTCGTCTCCACCAACAGCCACCACAGCTTCCCCAGATGCTCTTACCACCGCAGCAGGCGGGACCGGATCGCAGGGACTGTCAGAACCTTGGGGCTGACTGACCTCACGCCTCACCTGCCCCAAACCCAGCTGTGGCACTGTAGGAGCTCCCACATGAGCTGTCCCATTCAGGGACCCCAAGGAGTACTTTGTCCCAGCAAGGTTCATGGGGGAGCCGGCACACAGCTGTCCTTTAAGGCTCTCCGAGTACCACATCGGAGATGAAAATCCTCTGAAGTCTTTTTTTTTCTTTCTTTTGGACAAGAAAGTGACAAATTAATTTCCAATTAAAAAAAAAAAAAATAGATAACAGGTCTAAACAAACCTTTAGTATTCAACACTTGCAGGTTTTTTTTTATGGATTTTTTTTTCTGTTTCTTAGAAAGATCAACTCAGACTAAAATCTAGCACAGTCATGCAACAGCCCACAGCTCTCAGAAATCCAGCGACAGTGTGGGGTTCGCAGGTTTGGGAAACAATTATTACTTCTTTTTAAAACATTTTTGTTGTTGTGGTTGGGTTTTTTGTTGTAGTTTTCTTTTTTAAATCAGCATCTTCTCCTTTCCCTCCTTATTAAAACAAAACCAAACCAAACAAAATCACAACATAATGAGAGATGTGCAGGCTTCAAACGATTGTTCTGCATGGTGAGAAATGCTTGGAAATTTCTTCCAGACCATTTGGTATCC